>JAHHZJ010003020.1:0-82912 GCA_021437245.1 Aegilops speltoides | reverse complement strand
TAAGCATCATGCGCTTTGTCACGCACTATCCCTTCGCACGGACTCACGCTTAATTAAGGGATACTTTGTGTGTGCTAACCATTGTATTTCCAAGTGTACTGTGTTTACTCATTTTGCATGTACCACATACCGAGACACCTTGAGTACTTGGCTTATGCAAGGCATTCACCCACGCCCCACTACAAGTCCGCCCATGACACCTGCTACTATGGTGATGAGGATCACGATCCGAGGTCGGATCTTTCCCAAGGGGGATATGATGCGAGCATCCCACGCTCATCCCCATGTACACCCGACTACTCTCCAAGCCCCAAGGATACATAAGATGAGACCTCGACTATGCGCCATCGGACACAAGGTGAATTCACTCTCTTCGAACCGCCACTTTCCGTGATATGAGACATGGCTACTACCTCATGCGTGGACCTTGTATACACTCAGTACAACCAAGATGACCAAGGAGAATCCAAGGACCAAGGCCAAGCATGGAAGAGAAGACGGAAGAAAGGAGAAGAAGAAGACGGAGCGGCTGTTGGAGACAGGCCGGACATCCGGACCGCCGTCCGGATCATCCGGGTCCAGCCGGATCATCCAGACCCTCCCCGGGATCATCCGGGTGACGGCACCGCACACAACAGAAGCTCCTTGACGAAGCCGGATCATCCGGACGGTTGCCCAGATCATCCTGACCCCCGACACCCGGATCATCCGGGCCACCATCCGGATCATCCGGACCCCGCCTGTGTGCGCGACTTGGGCTGAGCCCATGTACCTCTTCGCCCCCTAGTCTATAAATAGGACCCCTCTCCTCACTTTGAGACTTAGCATTGATTAGCTCATATTTGTGTGAGAGCTTTGCTCATCCACTCGTTACTTCTCCTCGGAGATCAGACCTCCGCCTAGGAGAAGATCCTCATCGGATACAAGACCCCTATCTAGGGAAGATCCCCTCGTGATTCAAGGCCTCCTCCGGGGATGAACGGTTCCTTTGTATCCTTACCCTAGTTGACTATGTACCTTGTGGATCTCATGTGTATGTTGATCTAGCACTTGTGTGATCGATTCCTTGTTGGCTGAGTGTTCCTCCCTCGCTTTCCCAAACTATTCGTTATCGAACAAAAATACTTCACACACTTTTGTGTTTTGTCTATTGCAGGTGTATGACATTTGTACAATCCACATGAAGATAAGGGAAAAGGAGAAGTTTAGGTGCTGTTCAAAAGTCTTCTCACGTCACTTTTGGGCCAAGAAGATCGATTCGGACTGCACAGACATTCTTTCCTTTTTGTTGGAAAGTAGATTTCATGCTCTTTCCAGCACAATTGTTAAAAATCACGTTGAGTTGTGGACAGAAACAATCTGACACGTTTCACTTGGGCCTTGCCTTGGGACGTTCTCCCACCTCCTGCCGCCACCCTTGCTCACAAACGAAGTACACGGGTTGCAATGGCTAACTTTTAACTAAACAAATCCCAAGCAAAAGCTACTAGATGGATCTACTTATATAGGAGCAAGGTGACGGCCAAGGAGGTGGGAGAACGTCCCAAGGCAGCCTAAAACTAACCCTAGGTCGTACAAGACCAATGGGCCCAAGTGGAGGTGACGAACACCTTTGGACTTGTAGTTTGACTCGGATTCTGGTGCAGCGTCAGATTGTTTCGTCCACAACTCAACGCCCGGACGAAGTTAAGGTGATTCCAATTGTGCTGGAAAGAGCATGAAATCTACTTTCCAACAAAAAGGAATCACCCAATTCGGAGTCCGTATGAGAAAGTTGTTGACGTTTTGAGTCAGGTATGTCTGTGCAGTCCGAATCTGAATCCAGAACGTGAGAGGCTTGGACTCTATCTTCTCTTGGCACAAAAGTGACGTGAGAAGACTTTTTGAACAGCACCTAAACTTCTCCTTTTCCCTTATCTTCATATGTGGATTGTACAAATGTCCCATACACCTGCAATTAGACAAAACACAAAAGTGTGTGAAGTATTTTTGTTCTGGATAACATAAATAGATTATTGAATAGTTTGCACTAGAAATCACCTGACAAATATGCATGAATGCAATATTTTTGGTCATATACAAGGTACTCATGTCCTCATCATCCTCCCCTTTTTGAAAATAAAGCCGTCCTCGGCGTTGCTTAATCTGAAATGTGGCTAACAAAAGAGACAAGGTGTACATGTTGTATATGTATACGCCATCCATTTTATTTCCTTGATTTTTGCATATATGACACATGAATAGATGAGTAACTTGCATAGTTCATAAAATCTAAAGCCAACAAATTAGCACAAGAACTAGAAGGCATGAAAATATTGCAACTTAGTTTGCACATATAAGTGAAGCTCTTGTTTATTTCAAAAGATTGACAATGTTCATCATTAAACCATCCCAACATTGGTGAATAAACCTTATTTGAATCAAATTTACATGCTACAACATTCTTAGATAAGCAAACATGCAATGAGTCATTCGACACAGAATCATCACCAAGATTAGAGGTCATATCAAAACGATTAAACATTGATTCTTTTGCATCAACAGTTAATTCAATTGGTGCTCTCAAAATTGTTGGTATTTCAGTTGTTTGATCACATGGCATAGTCAAATTATCAACATAATCCTCAAAAATAGGTGGTGTGATCAAAGTATTGGGTAGCTCAACACATGATGTATTCAAGTTAACTAGGGATGCATCATTCTCATGTGAAGTTATATCATCAATACCTTTATCTGTTACCTTGTCGCAAAGACGTAGCTGATGTAGTTACAGACGAGACAATGCACCATACTCTTGAGATGATGTCACGCCCGAGGTGGGGCTGCTCTAGTAGGAGCAACGGTGGAGGAACCAACCGCGGTGGTGAGCATGAACTGGAATTGTAGTTGTTGTAGTCACCCAATGCATCCTCCTGTAACTGTCTCTCAAAGGTACAAGCACGAACATACATACCAGTAATGCAACGAGGAATATACTGAAATCTTGCCTGAATATCATGGTTCAAACCACCAAAAAATCTATTCATTGTATCATTCTCAGATTCTTCTATGTCACAATGATGTATATAAGATTTGAACTCTTGGTAGTAAGCATGAACAGTGTTATTGCCTTGTTTAAATTGTTCAAATTTATGAAGCAATTCACGACGATAGTAAGGAGGGAAAATTGTTTTCTCATTACATCTTTCAAATCTTTCCAAGTTGTGGGTTGGTTATCAATGTTTTTCTTACAATGCACATTCCACCAAACAGAAGCAAAACCAGTAATGCTCTAGTGGCAGCTCGTACTCGCCAAGTTCAGAAAAGCCATGGTGACTAAAAACTTGTTCTACTTCAAGCTCCCAAGCTAGATAAATAGCAGGATTAAATCTACCCTCAAATGACGGTAAAGAGCTAACCTGGCCATGTGCTTGTGTGTGTTGTTCCAACTCTCGTGATGGTGAAGATGTGTTCGTCGTCCAAGAACTTCTATCTCCGAAACCTGTCATGATTAGTAGAAACAAGAAACAAAATCCAAAAATAATGTTCCTATAACTACTAGGATGTGGTGGTAAAATGCTCACAGTAAAGCAAATATCAATGTCTTACAAGTTCTTACCATGCAGCAGACGGTGATCGGCAACCAGCGGTGTCAAGTAACTCCGAATATTGAGTAAAGCGATTGCCAGGGGAGCGTACGTATACACGGTGTAGAAATATGTGGAGCTGGGTTGGCTATATATGGTAGCAAAAGATTAGCAATAATCAATTCAAAGATGCAATGTTGAATAAACGCTCAACGACGGTACTGTGCTGGTCCAAGGCTAGACCGGACTAGAGACGCGAGCCTAGAACACTAATGAGGTCACGGCATAGCACAACTAGCATCAATGAAGGATACTAAGTAGCTCTTGACAGCAAGATATAAGTGAAGATCACAATGGTAGTGAAGATAATGATGAAAAACAACTACCAAGCAGGACATACAACAAATCTCTCTCCAACTTTCCTCTTGAAAAGTTTGAGCCAATTTTCTGATAAATTTTCAAAGAATGCTACTAACTCAAGCTTTCCAATGCAAAAAGAATCACTCAATTCCGAACTGATATGAGGAGTCAAAGAATTCTAAAACTGGCCTGAAAAATTGGAACAATATGTGTTCACGAACTTCAGAGGGCAAAAAGACCTATTTAGAAGCCGATTTTGAGGTGTGAAATAATGAACTTGCTTCTGCAACTATTTAGATGCGGCTCGTCGCTAGCTTCAATTTGAGTACTCACGGAGCCAAAACGGACTTCGTATGAGGAAGATACACCTGTTTTACTGAACAGTGCACAAAACAGATTCCAATCCGAATTCAGGTACGAGATTGATTCTAGATAGATTCGTTTTTTTCTTCTCTCTTTTTTTCCTCTCGCTTTTTTTTTCTTTTTCTTATCTCTCTTTTGTTTTTTTTCTTTCCTTTTTTTTCTCTCTTTTTTTTCTCCCTCTTTCCAGGACAAACTAGATAAGATGCAGATTGGATCGAGCAAAGATGTGAATGACCTCAACTATGATTATGATAATGAACAGCGCAGAGCACGTGGTGGAAATTAATAGATGGGATGGTGGACAGCGGAAGGATAATTATGCAGCGGGCGTGACTAATGTGAACAGAACTCAAACTCTAAAGGAACTAGACACTAAGACCAGCAACCGACACGACGATGCAACCGATAATTCAACTATGCAAGCAACGAATAGAAAATTGCAAAGGCTCGGACTGGCTTGGATAAAGGATGAACAGATCTAACTTTTTTGTGGCTTTTTCATGGACTATAGGTACGAATGACGAGATGCGATCTAAACTATGAAAAACTGTAAAATCTCACCGAGCAACCTGAAAACTGATACCACTTGATAGAGGGCGGGTGTCCCGATCTTTCGATGAGATGATAACTATCGATTTGGTGGAGACGACTTTGACGATCCGACTACAAACGTGCACGACGCTATGCCTTAGCAATCGCTAAACCAACTCCGAGAGGTTATTGACCACGCCGAGCACGATCAACCTGACCACGAAGGTCTATTCCTGCAAGCAATCAAGAACAAGCAAGAATATGATAAAAGCAATCTGAATATTGCGGTATGTATGAAGTATTGATAAAGGTGGGGATCCGTAAGCGGTCTTGGTCTGGTCGTTGGACACAAACGAAGTACACGGTTGCAATGGCTAACTTTAACTAAACAAATCCCAAGCAAAAAGCTACTAGATGGATCTACTTATATAGGAGCAAGGGGTGACGGCCAAGGAGGTGGGAGAACGTCCCAAGGCAGCCTAAAACTAACCCTAGGTCGTACAAGACCAATGGGCCCAAGTGGAGGTGACGTAACACCTTTGGACTTGTAGTTTGACTCGGATTCTGGTGCAGCGTCAGATTGTTTCGTCCACAACTCAACGCTCCGGACGGCTTTTAAGGTGATTCCAATTGTGCTGGAAAGAGCATGAAATCTACTTTCCAACAAAAAAGGAATCACCCAATTCGGAGTCCGTATGAGAAAGTTGTTGACGTTTTGAGTCAGGTATGTCTGTGCAGTCCGAATCTGAATCCAGAACGTGAGAGGCTTGGACTCTATCTTCTCTTGGCCCAAAAGTGACGTGAGAAGACTTTTTGAACAGCACCTAAACTTCTCCTTTTCCCTTATCTTCATATGTGGATTGTACAAATGTCCCATACACCTGCAATTAGACAAAACACAAAAGTGTGTGAAGTATTTTTGTTCTGGATAACATAAATAGATTATTGAATAGTTTGCACTAGAAATCACCTGACAAATATGCATGAATGCAATATTTTTGGTCATATACAAGGTACTCATGTCCTCATCAACGTGTTCTTCGTGTTTCCTCCGTAGGATCCCCTCCAAACGTGAAAGATCGACGAATTAGGGTTCCACCCTACATCAAGAGTCCACTAGTGGGACAACAGAAGCACCATCACCTATGTTACCTTTGGAGCATTGCTCATGTGTTGTAGGTGAGGTGTTGAAGATCGTCTCGTTGTCATCTTCATCTTGATGGAACCATGTGGGGGGTGCATCATCGTCCATCATGGCCATCGTCGTCTCCATAGGAGGTATGGACTCATCAATGGTAGGCGTGTCGTCATGTAGGAGACCTAGCACCAAAGGAGAAAACACACAAGGAGTAGAGGGTAAGTCGTTAGAAATCATAGTGGCCTAACATGCCGTGTCAACTACCTCACTCTCTAAGTGTTGTGGCTCACTCACTCCCTCAAGTATGCTCTCGCCCATATGGTTGGTGGAGTCACTCGAATGGCGCTCAACCTCACATAGGATGTGTGGCATGCTCTCATGTGTGGGGCTAGTAGTGGTCACACTCATCCTCTCATAGGAAATGCTCTCAATGTCACATATGGTGGGTTCACTCATGTCACTCATGTGGTGGTAGCTCTCCTCACATGACAAATGGGGCATCTCAACATATGTGGGTGTCGGAGAGAGGTAGGTGCAAATGTCTCCATACTCAACTCCTATCGCCGTGGTCGAAGGGGATGGCCCTTGCTCGACCTTCTTATCACCGTCTTGGTGTAGGAGGCCCATATGATGTGGCACCTCATAGCTCGTCTCCATGACCGAAGGGATTTTCCCATGCTCGGCCATCTTCCTTGTGGGGCTTCCGAAGATGGAAGTTTCACCCTCGCTCGTAGGTCGTCGCCTTGGACTTGATGAAGTCGTTGTAGGCGTTCTCGTTGGAAGTAGGCGAAGATGCCGTACGTCCAAAGGCGAAGATGCCGTGAGAACACTTGGCGAAGATGCCGAAGTGGTTGATGTAGCCGTAGCGCCGTCTTGTTGGTGGTCATCTCGCGGTCTTCTTTTTTGCTCTTGAAGCTTGGACTTGGCGTGAAGTAGGTCTTGTTGGGACTTGTGCATTTGCGCTTGTGGAGCATCTTCATGATGATGATGTCGTTGTCGTGCTTGAGCTCGTAGTAGATGTCGTTCGTCGTCGTCGTGCACATGTTGTTGGAGGTGACTTGGCCTTCATGGCGATGTGGATCATGAACGTGATGATGATCGCCATGTAGATGTGGACGAGGACGATTTGCACTTGCTTCTTTTTTCGCGCCCAAGACTTGTGGCTTGACCGTCGCCGCCTTGAGGATGATGAAGGGAAGAAGACTTGATCAAGGCTCTAATCTCCTCCATCCTTGCATCTTGCTCCTCTTTATGTGCGGCAAGCTTCTTGTCGATGTAGTCCCTTTTCCTTGCTTCGGAGTGACGAATGTCGATGGAGATGTTCTCGATCGCGCTCGCAATCTTGATTGTGCGCCTTGCATTTGTCGTTGTAGATCAAGATAGACGCTTTGGAGATGTAGTTGTTCACGCCGTCGTTGTTGTCGTAGACCGGAGAGGAAATGCCTTGCCTATCCATCACAAGACTCGAGCAAATATGAGTGGGAGAAAGAGAAGAACGTATACCAATGTATCTTTGACCAAAGTTGAAAATGAATCAAGTTCACTCAAATGTGGACAATGAAATAGCACTATTGGTACCAATCCTTGTCGGTTCTCACACCTACACAAGTAAAGCTTATAGTGGAGCTCGGTGAGGATAGTGGCACAAAAATTCAATGCAAAATGTTAGCAAGAGTCAATAATGTTGAAAAAGATTCACAAATTCGCAAGTGAGACAAATGGACCAATAGCAAAGAATGGCACACGGAAACACACACACGGATAGATAAATGGGGTCGTGCAACCAAGGAATGAGCTCAAAATGTGGAATCCACCAAAACTCTCGTGTTGCACAACTCAAGAGAGACGCTAGCACGATTGCTCAATAGGCGGATACGACACTTGTGCACAACCTATAAGATGCAAAATGGATATTCTTCTATCCCAAGTATGCTATGTATGTATGGTTCCCAGTGTTTCTCTCAAGCATGATATCATATGATGTAGATTTTGGTATGGCTCTTATGTTCAATGGGGTAAGATGCTATGGCACTTGCTCACGAGCTCTTTGCTGTCTTTTTGCTTAAAAGCTTTTTTTTCTATGGCCACTTTTGCACAATGCACAAACCAAGATAGCAATTGTGTATATGCGGGAACAAACTTGAGGCACAATGGATGATATGATACCAAGATGATATGGTATGTATGCAATGGAATGGTGGATCACTAATGTGCACAAGTAACGTTGCCGGCAATACTCAAATGGCTAGTCTCGATAGGTAAGTGACGCAAAATGGGCTAGGGGTTAACAATGCAATTGCAAGGGAATATACAAAGGTGTCGTCGAGGTTACCGTCCTTTGCGATGATGAGTGGCGGTGTTCTTGGTGTAGATACCAAGATGATGGAGACTCGTCCCTAAGTAGCCGAAACACCTTAGGAAACGGACGCAAACTCAAAATCTCAAATGACAAATGTCAAATGGTGGTAGCGGAAAGCGGTGGTGGTGTTGCACTAGGCAATGCGGAAGTGGAATGATGGATATACACGTGTCGGAGTTGAAGTTGCCGTCCCTAAGTAGCCGAAACACCTTAGGAGACACAAGCTAGAACTCAAACAAGCTCAAAAAAAATTGGGTTAAGTTGGGGGTGGCGGAAGTGTATGGTGGGCAAGGTTATGTGGAAGTGGTGGTGGTGGTGGTGGTTGATGAAGAAGCAACCGTCCGTAAGTAGCCTAAACACCTTACGAGACTCAAATCACAACTCAAACAACCACATATGCAATGGGGAACAAAATGGGTTAGGTTGCGGAAGTCGGTGGTGGTAATGCGGATGATATGGTGGAGGGCCTAGGCAAACTTGCCAAATTTCAGAAAATATGATGGAGTCAAATGATGTTGGTGGTATTTTTGTGGCATAGGGGATGTCAATAGCTTCAAAACGAGCTAAAGAACGTCAAAATTGGACTCCGGATGAATTAGTTATGGCCAAAACAAAAATCTGTCAGTGTCAATTTCAGGGTTAACCGGACATCCGGGAGGAGGTCCGGATGATCCGGGCTCGGTCCGGATGATCCGGGTTCGTCAGCGCCGGTTCTGTTTTCTGGGTGCGTGGGGTATCCGGACGTCCGGGGCGCCCAACTGATCCGGCTTGGTCCGATGATCCGGAGAAGGTCCGGATGATCCGGCAAGTCAATCCGCTTCGGATTTGCTCTCGGGGACGAATTTTTGGGCAGAAATGGATTATTTTCGGGGCAAAATTTGAGGGATTTCGTGGATGGAAGGTGGGGAAAGTTGGGGGAAATTTAGATCCACTTCAAACCAAGCAAATCCATGGATCAAAATCAACAAATCACAAAAAATTTTGGGGGCTATTTTTGGTGGGGATTTTCGGATTTAGGACGAAATCAACAAAATCAAGCTAGAAAACACGGGGTAGGGGCTCCAAAAACGTGATCAACGTGGCTCATGATACCATATGATGTAGGGTGGAACCCTATAGCGTCGATCTTTCACGTTTGGAGGGGATCCTACGGAGGAAACACGAAGAACACGCGGAAGCACGAGGGGAAACACGGGGAAAACGAGAGGAAATAATGAGGACATCAATACCATTGTTACACCCACAGCCCCTGCTGCTATACATACTGGACCAATTACTAGAGCTCGCGCACGCCAACTAAATTACCAGGTACTTTCGTTTCTTGGAGAAGGATGAACATTGGAGCAAGAACAAGCATGGAGATGATGGCAGGCGCAAGGGGGACAAGAACGGAGTTACAAGTGATGATTTTAGGACTTTGAAGCCACCATAATGAGTGCATGAAGCCTTGGACGAAATATACAAGATGCCACTTCATAAATTTCGTCCAGAGGCTATTCTAGGTGCTGCGTCACCTTATTATTGGGCCAGGCCCATGTAATTTCGAAATACATAAGTATAGGCTATTTTTAGAGTCCGTATGTGGGGAAACAAGAGATAGGGTTAGTTTCGACCCCTCCACCAAGGGCCACGAAATTCACCCCTCTTCCTCCATGTATACAGCCCTTAGGGCACCGCTTAGACTTTGGGTTTTGTTTAGATTAAAAGTTCACCATAGCTGCAACTTCGCAGATTTCGCTTTGTGTTCAACGACTGCACAAAGGCGCCACAGAACCCCACCTTGATCAATAAAGCTTTCATCTTATATTCGCAATATCCAGATTGCAATCTCAGTTTCTTGCTTGTTCTTCGCTTGCTCGCAGGAAATGCACCCTCGTGGTCGTTGATCGTGCTCGGCGTGGTCAATAACCTCTCGGAGTTGGTTTAGCGATTGCTAAGGCGCGACGTCCTCGCACGCTCGTAGTCGGATCGTCAAAGTCGACTTCCACCAAAGCGAAATCCACCATCTCATCGAAAGACGGGACACCTCCGCCTCTAACAAGTGGTATCAGATTTCCAGGTTGCTCGGTGAGATTTTACAGTTTTTCGTAGTTTAGATCGAGTCTGTTCTTCATACCTATAGTCCACGAAAAAGCCAAAAAAAAAATTAGGGTTAGTTCATCCCATCCGAACCAATCGAGCCTTTGCATAATCTTTTCTCAGATTTGCTTTGTTGAATTTGCGGTTGCATCGTCGTGTCAAGTTGCTGGTCTTAGCGCCTAGTCTTTTAGATTTTCGAGTTCTGTTCACAAAGTTGTCACGTCGCCGCTGCCATATATCACCACCGCATCATCACCGCCAATCCGAATCCATATACGCCACCACATATCCGCCGCCATCACGCCAATCCGAGTTCACCTGCAACATGTATCCGCCACCTGTCCGAGTGCCACCAGATTCATCTCCGCCACCAGTCCGAGTTCCACCAGATTCATCTCCGCCACCAGTCCGCGTCCCACCAGTTTCATCTCCGCCACCAGTCCTAGTCCGAGTCCAGTAATTGTTGCATTGTTCTCGATTTCCAGATCACGTGATACTCCGAGTCGTGACAGAGAAGGACTCCCGAACTTCCGAGCCATCCGCAGAAGAAAAATAGTTCAAGTTTCAAAAAAAACTAAGTCTGGAAAATTCTGGCTAGGCAGTTTTTAGACCATTTGTAGACTTTTTCGAAAAAAAATTTTGCGGAGCAAAAAAAAAGAGGAAAAAAAGTGCAAAAAAAAAGTGAAAAAAAGAAAAAAATCTCAGTGTGTGCTCCTCCCTTGTTTACGTGCAGCGCTGTGATTTTGTTAGTGTTCTAGGCTCGCGTCTCTAGCACGGTCTAGCCTAGGACCAAGACAAGATCTGTCATGAGCGCTTATTCAACTTTGCATCTCTGAATTGATTATTGTCAACCCTTTTGCTACCATATTATAAGCCTTCCCAGCTCCACATACATCTATGTCGTGCATTGACTCTCCCCGTAATCGCTCTATCCAAGCTTTGAGAGTTTTGACTACAACGGTTGCCGATCACCGCCTGCTGCTGGGTAAGAACTGGTAAGAATGTGAGATTTGCTTGACGGGTTTGTGATACACCACCACCACTTCTTCGTAGTCTGTAGGATCATATTCTTGTGTGTTTCTATTTGCTGCTAACCATGGTAGGATCACAAGCGATGAGACTGATTGGGAGAACTCGACGAACAAACAGCTACATGATAAATTTCAGCAAATGATGAGTGGACAGGTGCAAGATGTGCTAAACAGATTTGACGAGGCCATGGAGAAGATAGATGGCATTGAGAAGACGTTTGAAACAAAGCTTGATAGCAAGTTTGATGAATTGCTCGCGTTTTCCACAACCACCGCCGGCTGCACCTATCGCACCTCTGCAACGACAACAACTACGCCCCCTTCCGAATCAGTATGGACGAGCTCAGCGTGTTCCTATTGAGCCAGGACAAAATTCTGGTGCCGCTGCTACTGCTGTTGGTGCTTCTTTGGCTCCTGCTATTGCTGCTGCTGGTACCGAGGAGGATGATGAGTATGTGGGCGATTATGAGGATGAGGTTGATCAACATCGTAACTACGTGCAACCACCAGCACCACAACCACCAGGTCGCCCACATGCAAATAATGGCAATGTTAGGGCTCCCCCTCAGGTACGAGATCATGACCATCTCCCTAAACTGAAATTGAATATTCCACCATTTGAGGGTAGATATGTTCTTGATATATATCTTACTTGGGAGTTAGAAACTGAACAACGATTTACATGTTTACAATATCCCGAGGAGAGACGTGTTCCTGCTGCTGTTTGTGCTTTCACTAGCTTTGCATGTGTTTGGTGGTCTGAACATTGTAGATTATATCCTGTTCCAGCTACTTGGGCTGCTTTGAAAACTGCTATGCGTGCTCGTTGGGTTCCACCATATTATCAACGTGAATTACTTCAAAAATTGCAGCGCTTAAGACAAGGAAAAATTCAGTAGAAGAATATTATCAGAATTACAAACTGGCTTGATTAGATGTGGTATTGTTGAGGAGAATGAAGCTATGCTTGCACGCTTTCGGGTGGATTAAATAGAGAGATTCAGACCATTCTAGATTATAAGGATTATAATAATATCACTCGCTTATTCCATCTTGCTTGTAAAGCTAAACGTGAAGTGCAGGATCGACAGCATTGGCGCCGCACTAACTTTTCTCGCAGGTCGACCCTCATCATGGACAGCACGCATCATCTACTTCCACCGCACCATCACCTCCTTCAGTGCCACCTCCAACCGTGATACAAGAAAGCAGTGCACAACCACCACTATCTGCCAAGAGCACACCTGCCGGGCCTGCACAGAGTTCTTCTTCTTCCATGGCGCCAACAGGGCACACAAGTGATATTATTTGTCGTCGTTGTAAGGAAGAGGACATTTTGCGAGAGAATGCAAATCTCAGCGTGTGATGATTGCTACTGAGGATGGTGTGATGAGGACATCAATACCATTGTTACACCCACAGCCCCTGCTGCTATACATACTAGACCAATTACTAGAGCTCACAAGACGCCAACTAAATTACCGTGTACTTTCGCTTTCTTGGTAATGATTCTAATGTTCATGAGAATATGATGCTGCTTAAATTGGATACATTTGTTTTGCTTACAAATGAAGGGACTAGCTTGGAGAAGGATGAACATTGGAGCAAGAACACACATGGAGTTGATGGCATGCTAAGGGGATCAAGAACGGAGTTACAAGTGATGATTTCAGGACTTTGAAGCCACCATAAGGAGTGCATGAAGCCTTGGACGAAATATACAAGATGCCACTTCATAATATTCGTCCATAGGCTATTCTAGGTGCTGCGTCACCTTATTATTGGGCCAGGCCCATGTAATTTCGAAATACATTAGTATAGGCTATTTTAGAGTCCGTATGTGTGGGAAACAAGAGATAGGGTTAGTTTCGACCCTCCACCAAGGGCCACGAAATTCACCCCTCTTCCTCCATATATACAGCCCTTAGGGCACCGCTTAGACTTGGGTTTTGTTTAGATCAAAAGTTCGCCATAGCTGCAACTTCGCAGATTTCGCTTGTGTTCAACGACTGCACAAAGGCGCCATAGAACCCCACCTTGATCAATAAAGCTTTCATCTTATATTCGCAATATCCAGATTGCAATCTCAGTTTCTTGCTTGTTCTTCGCTTGCTCGCAGAAAATGACCTCGTGGTCGTTGATCGTGTTCGCGCGGGTCAATAACCTCTCGGAGTTGGTTTAGCGATTGCTAAGGCGCGACGCCTCGCACGTCAGTAGTCGGATCGTCAAAGTCGACTTCCACAAAGCGAAATCCACCATCTCATCGAAAGACGGACACCTTTGCCTCTATCAAGTGGTATCAGATTTCCGTGTTGCTCGGTGAGATTTTACAGTTTTTCGTAGTTTTGAGTCTGTCTTCATACCTATAGTCCACGAAAAAGCCAAAAAAAATTAGGTTAGTTCATCCTATCCGAACCAGTCGAGCCTTTGCATAATCTTTTCTCAGATTTGCATTGTTGAATTTGCGGTTGCATCGCCGTGTCTAGTTGCTGGTCTTAGAGTCTAGTCTTTAGAGTTTCGAGTTCTGGTCATAAGTTGTCACGCCGCCGCACCACCGCTTCAATCCGTATCCATATACCACCACCGCTTATCCGCCACCGCTCAATCCGTATCCATATACCACCACCGCTGCCATATATCATCACCAATCCGAGTCCCTTGCATATTAGGTTTGTTTTCAGATCCATCTAGTTTTCCGATTCGTGTTTCCTTGTCTGAGTAGGTTTCGATTCCAGCAATCTTTTGTCGTCAGAGAAGAGGTTGGTTTCAAAAAAAGATTCCGAAACCACCCTCCGCTTAGGCCCAAAATTTTCCAAAACGCACGGGATAAAAAATTTTCTCGCTATCCTATTTTTACTATTTTAGGTGTTTCTAAGCGTATTGAGCCATCGCCGTTATAGAAAGTTTTTTGACCCGCTTCCAGTTTTTGGGTCCGGCAGTCAAAAAAAAATTTGGTCGAAAAAATTTCGTGCCCATCCTGTCGGTTTGACTGGGAAGAGTTTTGAGACACTCGCCATTATAGTGATTTTTCAAAAAAAAAAAAAGCAGCGCAAAAAAAAAGCAGCAAAAAAAAAAGAGCGAAAAAAAATTCAGAGTGTGCTTTTCCTTTGTTTACGCAGCAGCGCCGTGATTTTGTTAGTGTTCTAGGCTCGCCTCTAGCACGGTTCAGCCTAGGACCAGCACAAGACTGCTCTGAGCGCTTATTCAACTTTGCATCTCTGATTTGATTATTGCTGACCCTTTTGCTACCATATTATAAGCCTTCCCAGCTCCACATACATCTACGCCGTATGCTTGATTCTCCCCGTAATCGCTATAGCCAAGCTTTGAGAGTTTTGACTACAACGGTTGCCGATCACCACCGCTGCTGGGTAAGAACTGGTAAGAATTTGAGATTTGCTTCACGGATTTGTGACTGTCCACCACACCACCACCACCACTTCCTAGTAGTCTGAGGATCATATTCTTGTGTGTTTCTATTGCTGCTAACCATGGCAGGAACACAGGCCGATGAGACTGATTGGGAGAACCTCGACAAACAAACAGCTACATGATAAGTTTCAGCAAATGATGATTGGACAGTGCAAGATGTGGTAAACAGATTTGACGAGGCCATGGAGAAGATAGATGGCATTGAGAAGACGTTTGAAACAAAGCTTGATAGCAAGTTTGATGAATTGCTCGCTGCTTTTCCACAACCACCGCCGGCTGCACCTATCGCACCTCTGCAACGACAACAACTACGCCCCTTCCGAATCAGTATGGACGAGCTCAGCGTGTTCCTCTTGAGCCAGACAAAATTCTGGTGCCGCTGCTACATCTGTTGGTGCTTCTTTGGCTCCTGCCATCGCTGTCTGCTGGTACCGAGGAGGATGATTATGTGGGAGATTACGAGGAGGAGGTTGATCAACATCGAACTACGTGCAACCACCAGCACCACAACCACCAGGTCGCCCACATGCAAATAATGGCAATGCTAGGGCTCCCCTCAGTACGAGATCATGACCATCTCCCTAAACTGAAATTGAATATTCCACCATTTGAGGGTAGATATGTTCCTGATATATATCTTACTTGGGAGTTAGAAACTGAACAACGATTTACATGTTTACAATATCCCGAGGAGAGACGTGTTCTGCTGCTGTTTGTGCTTTCACTAGCTTTGCATGTGTTTGGTGGTCTGAACATTGTAGATTATATCCTGTTCCAGCTACTTGGGCTGCTTTGAAAACTGCTATGCGTACTCGTTGGGTTCCACCATATTATCAACGTGAATTACTTCAAAAATTGCAGCGCTTAAGACAAGGAAAAATTCTGTAGAAGAATATTATCGGAATTGCAAACTGGCTTGATTAGATGTGGTATTGTTGAGGAGAATGAAGCTATGCTTGCACGTTTTCTCGGGTGGATTAAATAGAGAGATTCAGACCATTCTAGACTATAAGGATTATAATAATATCACTCGCTTATTCCATCTTGCTTGTAAAGCTGAACGTGAAGTGCAGGATCGACAGCATTGGCGCCGCACTAACTTTTCTCGCAGGTCGACCTTCATCATGGACACCACGCATCATCTACTTCCACCGCACCATCACCTCCTTCAGTGCCACCTCCAACCGTGATACAAGAAAGCAGGCACAACCACCACTATCTGCCAAGAGCACACCTACTGGGCCTGCACAGAGCTCTTCTTCCATGGCGCCAACAGGGCACACAAGTGATATTATTTGTCGTCGTTGTAAGGGAAGAGGACATTTTATGAGAGAATGCAAATCTCAGCGTGTGATGATTGCTACGGAGGATGGTGGGTATGAGTCCGCTAGTGACTATGATGAGGAGACTTTGGCTCTTATTACACATGAGGAACACGGTGGAGATGATTCTGATCATGAGACACAATACATGGCTGTGAAGATGCCGACAGTATGAATGTTTAGTTGCTCAACGTGTTTTGAGTGTGCAGGTTACACAAGCTGAGCAAAATCAGAGGCATAATTTGTTCCATACAAAGGAGTTGTGAAGGAACGTTCTATTCAAGGCCATCATAGATGGAGGGAGCTGCAACAACTTGGCTAGCATGGAGATGGTGGAGAAGCTATCTCTCACCACAAGACCACATCCACATCCTTACTACATCCAATGGTTCAACAACAGCGGCAAGGTTAAGGTAACACGTCTGTTCGTGTGCATTTTAGTATCTCTACATATGCTGATTATGTTGATTGTGATGTGGTACCTATGCAAGCATGTTCCTTGTTACTTGGTAGACCATGGCAATTTGATAAAATTCTGTACACCATGGTAGAAACAATCAAGATACTCTTGTTCATAAGGATAAAAATATTACTTTGCTTCCTATGACTCCTGAGTCCATTTTGAAAGATGATATTAATAGAGCTAATAAAGCAAAACAGAGAAAAATAAGAGTGAAAATCAGATTGTGGCAAAAGAATTTGAGCAACACATGAAGCCTATTAATAAATCATCTACTGTTGCTTCTGAAATTAAATTGAAAAGTGCATGTTTACTTGCCACCAAATCTGATATTGATGAGTTAGATTTTAGCAAATCTGTTTGCTATGCTTTTGTGTGCAAAGAGGCATTATTTTCATTCGAGGACGTGCCTTCCTCTTTGCCCCTGCTGTCACTAACATTTTGCAGAGTTCACGACGCTTTCCACAAGACGTGCCACCGGATTACCACCTATTCGAGGGATTGAGCATCAAATTGACTTAATTCCCGGTGCATCATTACCCAACCGTGCACCATACCGTACCAATCCAGAGGAGACGAAGGAGATTATGCGTCAAGTACAGGAGCTGCTCGACAAAGGTTATATACGCGAATCCCTTAGTCCTTGTGCTGTTCCTATTATTCTAGTGCCGAAAAAGGATGGTACGTCACGTATGTGTGTTGATTGTAGAGGCATTAATAATATTACTATTCGTTATCGTCACCCTATTCCTAGGCTAGATGATATGCTTGATGAATTGAGTGGCTCTACAATATTCTCCAAAGTTGATTTGCATAGTGGATACCATCAAATTCGTATGAAATTGGGAGATGAATGGAAAACAGCATTTAAAACTAAGTTTGGATTATATGAGTGGTTGGTCATGCCTTTTGGGTTAACTAATGCACCTAGTACTTTCATGAGATTAATGAACTAAGTTTTACGTGCTTTCATTGGACGATTTGTGGTAGTTTATTTTGATGATATACTGATTTATAGCAAATCTTTGGAAGAACATTTGGAACATTTACGTGTTGTTTTTAATGCTCTACGTGATGCACGCTTGTTTGGTAACCTTGGGAAGTGCACCTTTGCACCGACCGAGTATCTTTTCTTGGCTATGTTGTTACTCCACAGGAATTGAAGTTGATAAAGCCAAGATTGAAGCTATTGAGAGTTGGCCGCAGCCCAAAACGGTCACACAAGTGAGGAGTTTCCTTGGCCTCGCTGGTTTCTATAGGCGTTTTGTGAGAGATTTCAGCACCATTGCTGCACCTCTCAACGAGCTTACAAAGAAGGATGTGCCTTTTGTTTGGGGTACCGCACAGAAGAAGCCTTCACGGTATTGAAAGCTAAGTTGACACATGCCCTTTACTCCAACTTCCTGATTTTAATAAGACTTTTGAGCTTGAATGTGATGCTAGTGGAATTGGATTAGGAGGTGTGTTATTACAAGATGGCAAACCTGTTGCATACTTTTCTAAAAATTGAGTGGGCCTAGTCTGAATTATTCTACTTATGATAAAGAATTATATGCTCTTGTTCGGACTTTAGAAACATGGCAACATTATTTATGGCCCAAAGAATTTGTTATACATTCTGATCATGAATCTTTGAAACATATTAAAAGTCAAGCTAAACTGAATCGTAGACATGCTAAATGGGTTGAATTCATTGAGACTTTCCTTATGTCATTAAACACAAGAAGGGTAAAGAAAATGTTATTGCTGATGCATTGTCTCGTCGCTATACTATGCTTTCACAACTTGACTTCAAAATATTTGGTTTGGAGACCATCAAAGATCAATATGTGCATGATGCTGATTTTAAAGATGTATTGCAGAATTGTAAAGAAGGTAGAACATGGAACAAGTTCGTCATTAATGATGGATTTGTGTTCGCTCTAACAAGCTATGCATTCCAGCTAGCTCCGCTCGTCTTTTGTTGTTGCAGGAGGCGATGGAGGAGGACTAATGGGACACTTTGGCGTGAAGAAGACGGAGGATATACTAGCTACACATTTCTTTTGGCCAAAGATGAGACGGGATGTTGAGCGTTTTGTTGCTCGCTGCACTACATGTCAAAAAGCTAAGTCACGACTCAATCCTCATGGTTTATATATGCCTTTGCCTGCACTCTAGTGTTCCTTGGGAGGATATATCTATGGACTTTGTTTTAGGTTTACCTCGAACAAAGAAGGGGAGGGATAGCATATTTGTTGTCGTGGATAGATTCTCAAAAATGGCACACTTTATACCATGTCATAAAAGCGATGATGCTGTTAATGTTGCTGATTTGTTCTTTCGTGAAATTATTCGCTTGCATGGTGTGCCAAATACTATTGTTTCAGATCGTGATACTAAATTTCTTAGCCACTTTTGGAGATGTTTATGGGCTAAGTTGGGGACTAAACTACTTTTTAGTACTACTTGTCACCCCCAAACCGATGGATAAACTGAAGTAGTCAATAGAACATTGTCTACTATGCTTAGGGCTGTTTTGAAGAATAATAAGAAAATGTGGGAAGAATGCTTGCCTCATATTGAATTTGCTTATAATCGTTCATTGCATTCTACTACTAAGATGTGCCCTTTTGAAATTGTGTATGGTTTCCTACCTCGTGCACCTATTGATTTATTGCCTCTTCCATCTTCGGAGAAGGTTAATTTTGATGCTAAAGAAGGTGCTGAATTGATTTTAAAAATGCATGAGTTAACTAAGGAAAACATTGAGCGATGAATGCTAAATATAAACTTGCTGGAGATAAGGGTAGAAAACATGTTGTGTTTGCACCGAGATCTTGTTTGGTTACATTTATGTAAGGATAGATTTCTGATTTGCGCAAATCAAAGCTAATGCCACGTGTTGCTGGTCCCTTTAAAGTGTTGGAGAAAGTAAATGATAATGCATATAAACTTGAGCTGCCTGCAGATTTTGGGGTTAGTCCCACTTTTAACATTGCAGATTTGAAGCCATATTTGGGTGAGGAAGATGAGCTGCCGTCGAGGACGACTTCATTTCAAGAAGGGGAGGATGATGAGGACATCAATACCATTGTTACACCCACAGCCCCTGCTGCTATACATACTGGACCAATTACTAGAGCTCACAAGACGCCAACTAAATTACTGTGTACTTTCGCTTTCTTGGTAATGATTCTAATGTTCATGAGAATATGATGCTGCCTAAATTGGATACATTTGTTTTGCTTACAAATGAAGGGCCTAGCTTGGAGAAGGATGAACATTGGAGCAAGAACACACATGGAGTTGATGGCATGCTAAGGGGATCAAGAACGGAGTTACAAGTGATGATTTCAGGACTTTGAAGCCACCATAAGGAGTGCATGAAGCCTTGGACGAAATATACAAGATGCCACTTCATAATATTCGTCCATAGGCTATTCTAGGTGCTGCGTCACCTTATTATTGGGCCAGGCCCATGTAATTTCGAAATACATTAGTATAGGCTATTTTTAGAGTCCGTATGTGTGGGGAAACAAGAGATAGGGTTAGTTTCGACCCTCCACCAAGGGCCACGAAATTCACCCCTCTTCCTCCATATATACAGCCCTTAGGGCACCGCTTAGACTTGGGTTTTGTTTAGATCAAAAGTTCGCCATAGCTGCAACTTCGCGTTTCGCTTGTGTTCAACGACTGCACAAAGGCGCCACGTAACCCCACCTTGATCAATAAAGCTTTCATCTTATATTCGCAATATCCAGATTGCAATCTCAGTTTCTTGCTTGTTCTTCGCTTGCTCGCAGGAAATGCACTCTCGTGGTCGGTTGATCGTGTTCGCGTGGTCAATAACCTCTCGGAGTTGGTTTAGCGATTGCTAAGGCGCGACGCCCTCGCACGCTCGTAGTCGGATCGTCAAAGTCGACTTCCACAAAGCGAAATCCACCATCTCATCGAAAGACGGGACACCTTTGCCTCTATCATGGTGGGTATGAGTCCGCTAGTGACTATGATGAGGAGACTTTGGCTCTTATTACACATGAGGAACACGGTGGAGATGATTCTGATCATGAGACACAATACATGGCTGCTGAAGATGCTGACAGGTATGAATGTTTAGTTGCTCAACGTGTTTTGAGTGTGCAGGTTACACAAGCTGAGCAAAATCAGAGGCATAATTTGTTCCATACAAAGGAGTTGTGAAGGAACGCTCTATTTGCGCCATCATAGATGGAGGGAGCTGCAACAACTTGGCTAGCATGGAGATGGTGGAGAAGCTATCTCTCACCACACCCACCACATCCACATCCTTACTACATCCAATGGTTCAACAACAGCGGCAAGGTTAAGGTAACATGTACTGTTCGTGTGCATTTTAGTATCTCTACATATGCTGATTATGTTGATTGTGATGTGGTACCTATGCAAGCATGTTCCTTATTACTTGGTCAACCATGGCAATTTGATAAAAATTCTGTACACCATGGTAGAAACAATCAGTATACTCTTGTTCATAAGGATAAAAATATTACTTTGCTTCCTATGACTCCTGAGTCCATTTTGAAAGATGATATTAATAGAGCTAATAAAGCAAAACAGGAGAAAAATAAGAGTGAAAATCAGATTGTGGCAAAAGAATTTGAGCAACATATGAAGCCTAATAGTAAACCATCTAGTGTTGCTTCTGAAATTAAATTGAAAAGTGCATGTTTACTTGCCACTAAATCTGATATTGATGAGCTAGATTTTAGCAAATCTGTTTGCTATGCTTTTGTGTGCAAAGAGGCATTATTTTCATTCGAGGACGTGCCTTCCTTCTTTGCCACCTGCTGTCACTAACATTTTGCAGGAGTTCGCCGACGCCTTTCCACAAGACGTGCCACCGGATTACCGCCTATTCGAGGGATTGAGCATCGATTGACTTAATTCCCAAGGCTTCACTGCCAAACCGTATGCCATACCGCATCAATCCAGAGGAGACAAAGGAGATTATGCGTCAAGTACAAGAGCTTCTCGACAAAGGTTATATACGCCAATCCCTTAGTCCTTGTGCTGTTCCTATTATTCTAGTGCCGAAAAAGGATGGTACATCGCGTATGTGTGTTGATTGTAGAGGCATTAATAATATTACTATTCGTTATCGCCATCCTATTCCTAGGCTAGATGATATGCTTGATGAATTGAGTGGCTCTACAATATTCTCCAAAGTTGATTTGTGTAGTGGATACCATCAAATTCAGTATGAAATTGGGGGATGAATGGAAAACAGCATTTAAAACTAAGTTTGGATTATATGAGTGGTTAGTCATGCCTTTTGGGTTAACTAATGCACCTAGTACTTTCATGAGATTAATGAACGAAGTTTTACGCTCTTTCATTGGACGATTTGTGGTAGTTTACTTTGATGACATATTGATTTATAGCAGATCTTTGGAGGAACATTTGGAACATTTACGTGCGGTTTTTATTGCTCTACGTGATGCACGCTTGTTTGGTAACCTTGGGAAGTGCACCTTTTGCAATCGACCGAGTGTCTTTTCTTGGCTATGTTGTTACTCCACAGGAATTGAAGTTGATAAAGCCAAGATTGAAGCTATTGAGAGTTGGCCGCAGCCCAAAACGGTCACACAAGTGAGGAGTTTTCTTGGCCTCGCTGGATTCTATAGGCGTTTTGTGAGAGATTTCAGCACCATTGCTGCACCTCTCAATGAGCTTATGATAGAGGCGAGGGTGTCCCGTCTTTCGATGAGATGGTGGCTATCGTTTTGGATGAAAGTCGACTTTGACGATCCGACTACGAACGTGCGAGGACGTCGCGCCTTAGCAATCGCTAAACCAACTCCGAGAGGTTATTGACCACGCCGAAGCACGATCAACCTGACCACGAAGGTCTGTTTCCTACAGGCAAACGAAGAACAAGCAAGAAACTAAGATTGCAATCTGGATATTGCGAATATAAGAGGAAAGCTTTATTGATCAAGGTGGGGTTCTGTGACGCCTTGGTCTGGTCGTTGAACACAAACGAAGTACGCCAAGTTGCAGCTATGGCGAACTTTTAATCTAAACAAAACCCAAAGTCTAAACGGTGCCCTAAGGGCTGTATATATGGAGGAAGAGGGGGTGAATTTCGTGGCCCTTGGTGGAGGGGTCCGAAACTAACCCTATCTCTTTTTTCCCCACACATACGGACTCTAAAAATAGCCTATACTAATGTATTTCGAAATTACATGGGCCTGGCACAATAATAAGGTGACGCAACACCTAGAATAGCCTCTGGACGAAATTTATGAAGTGGCATCTTCTATATTTCGTCCAAGGCTTCATGCACTCCTTATGGTGGCTTCAAAGTCCTGAAATCATCACTTGTAACTCCATTCTTGTCCCCTTGCATGCCATCATCTCCATGCTTGTTCTTGCTCAATGTTCATCCTTCTCCAAGCTAGGCCCTTCATTTGTAAGCAAAACAAATGTATCCAATTTAGGCAGCATCATATTTTCATGAACATTAGAATCATTACCAAGAAACGAAAGTACCGGTAATTTAGTTGGCGTCGCGAGCTCTAGTAATTGGGCCAAGATGTATAGCAGCAGGGCTGTTGGTGTAACAATGGTATTGATGTCCTCATCATCCTCCCTTCTTGAAATGAAGTCGCCCTCGACGGAAGTTCATCTTCCTCACCCAAATATGGCTTCAAATCTGCAATGTTAAAAGTGGACTAACCCCAAAATCTGCAGGCAGCTCAAGTTTATATGCATTATCATTTACTTTCTCCAACACCTTAAAGGGACCAGCAGCACGTGGCATTAGCTTTGATTTGCGCAAATCAGAAATCTATCCTCACGCAAATGTAACCAAACAAGATCTCCGTGCAAACACAACATGTTTTCTACCCTTATCTCCAGCAAGTTTATATTTAGCATTCATACGCTCAATGTTTTCCTTAGTTAACTCATGCATTTTAAAATCAATTCAGCACGCTCTTTAGCATCAAAATTAACCTTCTCCAAGATGGAAGAGGCAACAAATCAATAGGTGCACGAGGTAGGAAACCATACACAACTTCAAAAGGGCACATCTTAGTAGTAGAATGTAATGAACGATTATAAGCAAATTCAATATGAGGCAAGCATTCCTCCCACATTTTCTTATTATTCTTTAGAACAGCCCTAAGCATAGTAGACAATGTTCTATTGACTACTTCAGTTTGTCCATCAGTTTGGGGTGACAAGTAGTACTAAAAAGCAGTTTAGTCCCCAACTTAGCCCATAAACATCTCCAAAAGTGGCTAAGAAATTTAGTATCACGATCTGAAACAATAGTATTTGGCACACCATGCAAGCTTAATAATTTCACGAAAGAACAAATCAGCAACATTGACAAGATCATCGCTTTTATGACATGGTATAAAGTGTGCCATTTTCGAGAATCTATCCACGACAACAAATATGTTATCCTCCCTTCTTTGTTCTAGGTAAACCTAAAACAAAGTCCATAGATATATCCTCCCAAGGAACACTAGGTACAGGCAAAGGCATATATAAACCATGAGGATTGAGTCGTGACTTAGCTTTTTGACATGTAGTGCAGCGAGCAATAAAACGCTCAACATCCCGCCTCATCTTTGGCCAAAAGAAATGTGTAGCAAGTACGCCCTCCGCCTTCTTCACGCCAAAGTGTCCCATTAGTCCTCCTCCATGCGCCTCCGCAAAAACAAAAGACTAACGGAGCTAGCTGGAATGCATAGCTTGTTAGCACGAACACAAATCTATCATTAACGAAAAACTTGTTCCATGTTCTTCCTTCTTTACAATTTTGCAATACATCTTTAAAATCAGCATCATGCACATATTGATCTTTGATGGTCTCCCAACCAAATATTTTGAAGTCAAGTTGTGAAAGCATAGTATAGCGATTTAGACAATGCATCAGCAATAACATTTTCTTTACCCTTCTTGTGTTTAATGACATAAGGGAAAGTCTCAATGAATTCAACCCATTTAGCATGTCTACGATTCAGTTTAGCTTGACTTTTAATATGTTTCAAAGATTCATGATCAGAATGTATAACAAATTCTTTGGGCCATAAATAATGTTGTCATGTTTCTAAAGTCCGAACAAGATCATATAATTCTTTATCATAAGTAGAGTAATTCAGACTAGGCCCACTCAATTTTTCAGAAAAGTATGCAACAGGTTTGCCATCTTGTAATAACACACCTCCTAATCCAATTCCACTAGCATCACATTCAAGCTCAAAAGTCTTATTAAAATCAGGAAGTTGGAGTAAAGGAGCATGTGTCAACTTAGCATTCAATACCGTGAAGGCTTCTTCATGTGCGGTACCCCAAACAAAAGGCACATCCTTCTTTGTAAGCTCGTTGAGAGGTGCAGCAATGGTGCTGAAATCTCTCACAAAACGCCTATAGAAACCAGCGAGGCCAAGGAAACTCCTCACTTGTGTGACTGCTTTAGTCATGCGCCAACTCTCAATAGCTTCAATCTTGGCTTTATCAACTTCAATTCCTGTGGAGTAACAACATAGCCAAGAAAAGATACTCGGTCGGTGCAAAAGGTGCACTTCCCAAGGTTACCAAACAAACGCATCACGAGAGCAATAAAAACAGCACGAAAATGTTCCAAATGTTCCTCCAAAGATCTGCTATAAATCAATATGTCATCAAAGTAAACTACCACAAATCGTCCAATGAAAGCACGAAAACTTCGTTCATTAATCTCATGAAAGTACTAGGTGCATTAGTTAACCCAAAAGGCATGACTAACCACTCATATAATCCAAACTTAGTTTTAAATGATGTTTTCCATTCGTCCCCCAATTTCATACGAATTTGATGGTATCCACTACGCTTCATTGTAGAGCCACTCAATTCATCAAGCATATCATCTAGCCTAGGAATAGGATGACGATAACGAATAGTAATATTATTAATGCCTCTACAATCAACACACATACGCGATGTACCATCCTTTTTCGCACTAGAATAATAGGAACAGCACAAGGACTAAGGGATTCGCAGATATAACCTTTGTCGAGAAGCTCTTGTACTTGACGATAATCTCCTTCGCCTCCTCCGGATTGGTACGGTATGGCGACGGTTTGGCAGTGAAGCACCGGAATTAAGTCAATCTGATGCTCAATCCCACGAATAGGCGGTAATCCCGTGGCACGCCTTGTGGAAAGACGCCGCGAACTCCTGCAAACTGTTAGTGACAGCAGAAGGCAAAGAGGAAGGCACGCCCTCGAATGAAAATAATGCCTCTTTGCACACAAAAGCATAGCAAACAGATTTGCTAAAATCTAGCTCATCAATATCAGATTTAGTGGCAAGTAAACATGCACTTTTCAATTTAATTTCAGAAACAACACTAGATGGTTTACTATTAGGCTTCATATGTTGCTCAAATTCTTTTGCCACAATCTGATTTTCACTCTTATTTTTCTCCTGTTTTGCTTTATTAGCTCTATTAATATCATCTTTCAAAATGGACTCAGGAGTCATAGGAAGCAAAGTAATATTTTTATCCTTATGAACAAGAGTATACTGATTGTTTCTACCATGGTGTACAGAATTTTTATCAAATTGCCATGGTCTACCAAGTAATAAGGAACATGCTTGCATAGGTACCACATCACAATCAACATAATCAGCATATGTAGAGATACTAAAATGCACACTAACAGACGTGTTACCTTAATCTTGCCGCTGTTGTTGAACCATTGGATGTAATAAGGATGTGGATGTGGTCTTGTGGTGAGAGATAGCTTCTCCACCATCTCCATGCTAGCCAAGTTGTTGCAGCTCCTCCATCTATGATGACGCTAATAGAACGCTCCTTCACAACTCCCTTTGTATGGAACAAATTATGCCTCTGATTTTGCTCAACTTGTGTAACCTGCACACTCAAAACACGTTGAGCAACTAAACATTCATACCTGTCAAGATCTTCAGCAGCCATGTATTGTGTCTCATGATCGAGTCATCTCCACCGTGTTCCTCATGTGTAATAAGAGCCAAAGTCTCCTCATCATAGTCACTAGCGGACTCATACCCACCATCCTCAGTAGCAATCATCACACGCTGAGATTTGCATTCTCTCACAAAATGTCCTCTTCCTTACAACGACGACAAATAATATCACTTGTGTGCCCTATTGACGCCATGGAAGAAGAAGAGCTCTGCAGGCCCAGCAGGTGTGCTCTTGGCGATAGTGGTGGTTGTGCCTGCTTTCTTGTATCACGGTTGAGGTGGCACCTGAAGGAGGTGATGGTGCAAAGGAAGTAGATGATGCACGTGGTGTCCATGATGAAGGTCGACCTGCAGAAAAGTTTGTGCGCGCCAATGCCTGCCGATCCTGCACTTCACGCTCAGCTTTACAAGCAAGATGGAATAAACGAGTGATATTATTATAATCCTTATAGTCTAGAATTGTCTGAATCTCTATTTAATCCAATCAAAACGCAAGCATAGCTTCATTCTCCTCAACAATACCACATCAAATCAAGCCAGATTGTAATTCCTGATAATATTCTTCTACAGAATTTTTTCCTTGTCTTAAACGCTGCAATTTTTGAAGTAATTCACGTTGATAGTATGGTGGAACCCAACGAGTACGCATAGCAGTTTTCAAAGCAGCCCAAGTAGCTGGACAGGATATAATCTACAATGTTCAGACCACCAAACACATGCAAAGCTAGTGAAAGCACAAACAGCAGCAGTAACACGCCTCTCCTCGTGATATTGTAAACATGTAAATCGTTGTTCAGTTTCTAACTCCCAAGTAAGATATATATCAGAACATATCTACCCTCAAATGGTGGAATATTCAATTTCAGTTTAGGGAGATGGTCATGATCTCGCACTGAGGGGGAGCCCTAACATTGCCATTATTTGCATGTGGACGACCTGGTGGTTGTGGTGCTGATGGTTGCACGTAGTTCGATGTTGATCAACCTCATCCTCGTAATCTCCCACATAATCATCCTCGCCGGTACCAGCAGCAGCAGTAGCAGGAGCCAAAGAAGCACCAACAGCAGTAGCAGCGCACCAGAATTTTGTCCTCGCTCAATAGGAACACGCTGAGCTCGGCCCATACCGATTCGAAGGGGCGAAGTTGTTGTCGCTGCAGAGGTGCGATAGGTGCAGCCGGTGGTGGTTGTGGAAAACGCGAGCAATGCATCAAACTTGCTATCAAGCTTTATTTCAAACGCCTTCTCAATGCCATCTATCTTCTCCATGGCCTCGCCAAATCTGTTTAGCACATCTTGCACCTGTCCAATCATCATTTGCTGAAACTTATCATGTAGCTGTTTGTTCGTCAGTTCTCCCAATCAGTCTCATCGGCTTGTGATCCTGCCATGTTTAGCAGCAATAGAAACACACAAGAATATGATCCTACAGACTACTAGGAAGTGGTGGTGGTGGTGTGGTGGACAGCACAAACCGCAAGCAAATCTCAAATTCTTACCAGTTCTTACCCAGCAGCAAGCGGTGATCGGCAACCGCTAGAAGTCAAAACTCTCAAAGCTTGGCTATAGCGATTACTGTGGAGAATCAAACGCACGACGAGATGTATGTGGAGCTGGGAAGGCTTATAATATGGTAGCAAAAGGGTCAGCAATAATCAAATCAGAGATGCAAAGTTGAATAAACGCCAACGACGGTATCAGTGCTGGTCCTAGGCTAGACCGTGCTAGAGACGCGAGCCTAGAACACTAACAAAATCACGGCGCTGCACGTAAACAAGGGAAAAGCACACTCTGAATTTTTTTTCGCTCTTTTTTTGCGCTTTTTTTTTGTGCTGCTCTTTTTTTTTGCGAAAAATCACTATAATGGCGAGTGTCTCAAAACTCTTCCCAGGTCAAACTGACAGGATGGGCACGAAATTTTTTCGACCAAATTTTTTTTTTTCAACTGCCTGGACCCAAAAACTGGAAACGGGTCAAAAAAAACTTTCTATAACGGCGACTGTCTCAATACGCTTAGAAACACCTAAAAATAGGATAGCCAGAAATTTTTTTGTCCCGTGCGTTTTTGGAAAATTTTGGGCCTAAACGGAGGGTGGTTTCCGGACTCTTCTTGCTGGAATCCGAAACCTACTCAGACAAGGAAACACGAATCGGAAATTAGATGGATCCCGAAAACAAATCTAATATGCAAGGAACTCGGATTGGTGGTGGATATATGGCAGTGGTATATGGCAACGGTGGTGGTATATGGCAGCGGTGGTGGTATATGGATACGGATTCGAAGCGGTGGCGGATAAGCGGTGGTGGTAGATGGCAGGGGCGATTGATGAGGACATGACTACCTTGGATAAGACCAAAAATATTGCATACATGCATATTTGTCAGGTGATTTCTAGTGCAAACTATTCAATAATATATTTATGTTATCCAGAACAAAAATACTTCACATACTTTTGTGTTTTGTCTAATTGCAGGTGTGTGGGACATTTGTACAATCCACATATGAAGATAAGGAAAAGGAGAAGTTTAGGTGCTGTTCAAAAGTCTTCTCACGTCACTTTTGGGCCAAGAGAAGATAGAGTCCAAGTCTCTCACGTTCTGGATTCAGATTCGACTGCACAGACATACCTGACTCAAAACGTCAACAACTTTTTCATACGGACTCCGAATTGGGTGATTCTTTTTTGTTGGAAAGTAGATTTCATGCTCTTTCCAGCACAATTGAATCACCTTAAAATCCGTCCGGAGCATTGAGTTGTGGACAAAACAATCTGACGCTGCACCAGAATCCGAGTCAAACCATAAGTCCAAAGGTGTTACGTCACCTCCACTTGGGCCCATTGGCCTTGTACGACCTAGGGTTAGTTTTAGGCTGCCTTGGGACGTCCTCCCACCTCCTTGGCCGCCACCCCTTGCTCCTATATAAATAGATCCATCTATTAGCTTTTCCTTGGGATTTGTTTAGTTAAAAGTTAGCCATTGCAACTTCGTACTTCGCTTGTGTCCAACGACCAGATCAAGACCGCCACGGATCCCCATCTTTATCAATACTTCATACATACCGCAATATTCAGATTGCTTTTATCATATTCTTGCTTGTTCTTCGATTGCTTGCAGGAATAGACCTTCGTGGTCGTTGATTGTGCTCCGCGTGGTCAATAACCTCTCGGAGTTGGTTTAGCGATTGCTAAGGCGCAACGTCAGGCACGCTTGTAGTCGGATCGTCAAAGTCGCTCTCCACCAAATTGATAGTTATCATCTCATCGAAAGATCGGGACACCCCGCCTATCAAGTGGTATCAGTTTTCAGGTTGCTCGGTGAGAATTTCCAGTTTTCCTAGATTAGATTTATTTTCTTACCTATTGTCCAAGAAAAAGCCACACAAAAAAGTTAGATCTATTCATCCTTTATCCAAGCCAGTCTGAACCTTTGCAATTTTCTATTCATTGCTTGCATAGTTGAATTATCGGTTGCATCGTCGTGTCGGGCTTGCTGGTCTTGGTGTCTAGTTCCTTTAGAGTTTCGAGTTCTGTTCACATTAGTCACGCCACGCTCCATCATTATCCTTCCGCTGTCCACCATCCCATCTATTAATTTCCACCACGTACACGCGCTGTTCATTGTCATAATCATAGTTGAGGTCATTCACATCTTCGCCGATCCAATCTGCATCTTATCTAGTTTGTCTTGGAAAGAGGGAGAAAAAAGAGAAAAAAAGAAAAAAAAGGAAAGAAAAAAAAGAGAAAAAAAAGAGAGAAAAAAGGAAAGAAAAAAAGAAAAGAGAGAGAAGAAAAGAAAAAAAAGCGTGAGAAAAAAGAGAAGAAAAAAAAGATCTATCTAGAATCAATCTCGTACCTGAATTCGGATTGAATCTGTTTTATGACTGTTCAGTAAAACAGGTGTATCTTCCTCATACGAAGTCCGCTTTGGCTCCTTGAGTACTCAAATTGAAGCTAGCGACGAGCCGATCTAAATAGTTGCAGAAGCTAGTTCAATATTTGACACCTCAAAATCGGCTTCTAAATAGGTCGTTTTGCCCTCCGTTCGTGAACACAGCTTGTTCCAATTTTCAAGCCAGTTTTAGAATTCTTTGACTCTCATATCAACTCGGAATTGAGTGATTCTTTTTGCATTGGAAAGCTTGAGTTAGTAGCATTCTTTGAAAGAATTTATCAGAAAATTGGCTCAAACTTTTCAAGAGGAAAGTTGAGAGCGAGTTGTTGTATGTCCTGCTTGGTAGTTGTTTTTCATCATTATCTTCACTACCGCTGGATCTTCACTCATATCTTGCTGTCAAGAGCTACTTAGTATCCTTTATTGATGCTAGTTGTGCTACGCCGTGACCTCATTAGTGTTCTAGGCTCGCTGCCTCTAGTCTGGTCTAGCCTAGGACCAGCACAGTACCGCGCTGAGCGCTTATTCAACATTGCATCTCTGAATTGATTATTGCTAATCTTTTGCTACCATATATAGCCAACCCAGCTCCACATATATCTACACCGTATACATACGCCTCCTGGCAATCGCTTTACACAATCTTCGAGTTATTTGACATCGCTGGTTGCCTGTCACCACCGCCGCATGGTAAGAACTTGTAAGATATTGATATTTGCTTTATCTGTGAGCACTTTACAACCACATCCTAGTAGTTCATAGGAACATTATTCTGGAATTTTGTTTCTTGTCTCTACTAATCATGACAGGTTTCGAGATAGAAGTTCTTGGACGACGGACACATCTTCACCATCACGAGAGTTGGGACAACACACACAACCACATGGTCAGTTATCTCTTTACCGCCATTTGAGGGTAGATTTAATCCTGCTATTTATCTAGCTTGGGAGTTTGAAGTAGAACAAGTTTTAGTAACCATGACTTTTCTGAACTTGAGCGAGTACGAGCTGCCACTAGAGCATTTACTGGTTTTGCTTCAGTTTGGTGGAGTGTGCATTGTAAGAAAAATATTGATGACCAACCCACAACTTGGAAAGATTTGAAATATGTAATGAGACAACATTTTTCCCTCCTTACTATCGCCGTGAATTGCTTCAAAATTTGAACAATTTAAACAAGGCAACAACACTGTCCATGCTTACTACAAAGAGTTCAAATCTTATATGCATCATTGTGACATAGAAGAATCTAAGGATGATACAATGAATAGATTTTTGGTGGTTTGAACCATGATATTCAGGCAAGATTTCAGTATATTCCTCGTTGCATTACTGGTATGTATGTTCGTGCTTGTACCTTTGAGAGACAGTTACGTATGGATGCATTGGGTGACTACAACAACTACTATTCCAGTTCATGCTCACCACCGCTGGTTGGTTCCTCCACCGCTGCACCTACTAGAGCAGCCCCACCTCGGATTGTGAGCGCAGCATCATCTCAAGAGCATGGTGCATTGTCTACGCCTCTGTACCTACATCAGCTACGCCTTTGCGACAAGGTAACAGTAAAGGTATTGATGATATAACTTTACATGAGAATGATGCATCCGTAGTTAACTTGAATGCATCATGTGTTGAGTTACCTGGTGATTTGAGCACATCACCTATTTTAGAGAATCTTGACACTGTCATGAATGCGCCATGTGATCAAACAACTGAAATACCAACAACTTTGAGTGCACCCATTGAATTAACTGTTGATGCAAAAGAATCAATGTTTAATCGCTTTGATATGACCTCTAATCTTGGTGATGATTCTGTGTCGAATGACTCATTGCATGTTTGCTTATTTAAGCATATTGTAGCATGTAAAATTGATGCAAGTAAGGTTTATTCACCAATGTTGGGATGGTTTAATGATGAACATTGTCAATCTTTTGAAATAAATAAGAGCTTCACTTACATGTGCAAACTGAGTTGCAATATTTTCATGCCTTCTAGTTCTTGTGCTAATTTGTTGGCTTTAGATTTTATGAAGTATGCAAGTTACTCATCTATTCATGTGTCATATATGCAAAAATCAAGGGAAGTAAAATGGATGACGATACATATACAACATGTACACCTTTGTCTCTTTTGTTAGCCACATTTCAGATTAAGCAACACCGAGGACGGCTTTGTTTTCAAGAAGGGAGGATGATGAGGACATGACTACCTTGATAAGACCAAAATATTGCATACATGCATATTTGTCGGTGATTTCTAGTGCAAACTATTCAATAATATATTTATGTTATCCGAACAAAAATACTTCACATACTTTTGTGTTTTGTCTAATTGCAGGTGTGTGGGACATTTGTACAATCCACATATAAAGATAAGGGAAAAGGAGAAGTTTAGGTGTTGTTCAAAAGTCTTCTCACGTCACTTTTGGGCCAAGAGAAGATAGAGTCCAAGTCTCTCACGTTCTGGATTCAGATTCGACTGCACAGACATACCTGACTCAAAACGTCAACAACTTTTTCATACGGACTCCGAATTGGGTGATTCTTTTTTTGTTGGAAAGTAGATTTCATGCTCTTTCCAGCACAATTGGAATCACCTTAAAATCCGTCCGGAGCGTTGAGTTGTGGACAAAACAATCTGACGCTGCACCAGAATCCGAGTCAAACTACAAGTCCAAAGGTGTTACGTCACCTCCACTTGGGCCCATTGGCCTTGTACGACCTAGGGTTAGTTTTAGGCTGCCTTGGGACGTCCTCCCACCTCCTTGGCCGCCACCCTTGCTCCTATATAAATAGATCCATCTATTAGCTTTTCCTTGGGATTTGTTTAGTTAAAGTTAGCCATTGCAACTTCGGTACTTCGCTTGTGTCCAACGACCAGATCAAGACCGCCACGGATCCCCATCTTTATCAATACTTCATACATACTCGCAATATTCAGATTGCTTTTATCATATTCTTGCTTGTTCTTCGATTGCTTGCAGGAATAGACCTTCGTGGTCAGTTGATTGTGCTCCGCGTGGTCAATAACCTCTCGGAGTTGGTTTAGCGATTGCTAAGGCGCAACGTCAGGCACGCTTGTAGTCGGATCGCCAAAGTCGCTCCACCAAATTGATAGTTATCATCTCATCGAAAGATCGGGACACCCCGCCTCTATCAGCGATGATGATGGTGCGGAGGCGGCGTGACGACTTATGACCAGAACTCGAAACTCTAAAAGACTAGACTCTAAGACCAGCAACTAGACACGACGATGCAACCGCAAATTCAACAATGCAAATACAGAAAAGATTATGCGAAGGCTCAGACTGGTTCGGATAGGATGAACTAACCCTAATTTTTTTTGCCTTTTTCGTGGACTGTAGGTATGAAGAACAGACTCGATCTAAACTACGAAAAACTGTAAAATCTCACCGAGCAACCTGGAAATCTGATACCACTTGATAGAGACGAGGGTGTCCCGATCTTTCGATGAGATGGTGGATTTCGCTTTGGTGGAAGTCGACTTTGACGATCCGACTACGAAGCGCAGCGAGGACGCCGCGCTTAGCAATCGCTAAACCAACTCGAGAGGTTATTGACCACGCCGAGCACGATCAACTCCGACCACGAGGGTCTGCTTCCTGCGAGCAAACGAAGAACAAGCAAGAAACTGAGATTGCAATCTGGATATTGCGAATATAAGATGAAAGCTTTATTGATCAAGGTGGGGTTCTGTGGACGCCTTTGTCCGGTCGTTGAACACAAACGGCACGCCGGTTGCAGCTATGGCGAACTTTTGATCTAAACAAAACCTAAGTCTAAACGGTGCCCTAAGGGCTGTATATATGGAGGAAGAGGGGTGAATTTCGTGGCCCTTGGTGGAGGGGTCCAAACTAACCCTATCTCTTGTTTCCCCACACATACGGACTCTAAAAATAGCCTATACTAATGTATTTCGAAATTACATGGGCCTGGCCCAATAATAAGGTGACGAGCACCTAGAATAGCCTCTGACTAATATTATGAAGTGGCATCTTGTATATTTCGTCCAAGGCTTCATGCACTCCTTATGGTGGCTTCAAAGTCCTGAAATCATCACTTGTAACTCCGTTTGATCCCTTGCGCATGCCATCAACTCCATGCGTGTTCTTGGTCCAATGTTCATCCTTCTCCAAGCTAGGCCCTTCATTTGTAAGCAAAACAAATGTATCCAAATTAGGCAGCATCATATTCTCATGAACATTAGAATCATTACCAAGAAACAAAAGTATCTAGTAATTTAATTGGCGTGCGCGAGCTCTAGTAATTGGTCCCGTATATGTAACAGTAGGGGCTGTGGGTGTAACAATGGTATTGATGTCCTCATCAGTGTACTTGTGTCGGAGAAGGAGTCGTCGGAGTGACGACTTGAGTGGCTCCGTCTTGAGTGTGAAGAGGTAGAAGTACGCCGGTTCACCAACAAGGCGCGGATCTCGCCCATTCTTGCATCATTCTCTTTCTTGTCGCGCCGAGTTTGTTGTCGGTAATTTCGTGCACGCTTTCTCGAGAGTCGCAAGTCGGTGGAGAGGTTGTCGATGCGTTCGCCATTGCTTGTTGCTCTTGATGGAGAGCTCGCTGCCGCCAAAGAGGTGGCTCTTGGTGACGATGATGACATGTCGCCGCCTTGCTCGATGAAGAGTGGATTTGTAGAAGAACTTGGCCTATCCATCATTTCAAGCAAATTGTGAGTGGTAGAAAGAGAAGAATGAATACCAATGTACCTTTGACCGGTTGAAGATGAATCAAGTTCACTCAAATGCGGACAATGAAATAGCACTATTGGTACCGATCCTTGTCGATTCTCACACCTACACAAGTAAAATCTTTTGGTGGAGCTTGGTTAGGATGGTGGCACAAAATTGATTGCAATCGTTAGCTTGACTCAAAAATGTTGAAGAAGATTCGCAAATTCAAGATATGCAACAAGTAGACCAAGCAAGTAGTGGTACACGGAAACACACACGAAATAGATAAATGGGATTGTGCAAACCAAAAGTGAGCCAAAATGTGGAATCCACGAAAATGCTCTTGTTGCACAATACTAGAGAGACGCTAGCACGATTGCACAATAGGCGGATACGGAGCTTGTGCACAACCTACTAGGCAAAATGCAACGATCTCTATCCCAAGTATACTATATGTATGGTATATCGTGCAATGATCCAAGATGATCTTATGTGACAATCTTAATGTTGTATGATGCTATGCTTGTTGCTTATAAGCTCTTTGCTTATCTTTCCTCTTTGCTTAAAAGCTTGAGTGGCTCTTTCTCTTTGAGCTCTTTTCTTATGCAAACTTGACTAACTAAGATAGCAATTGTGTATGCGATGACAACTTTGTGACACACAAGTTGATTCCTAGATATTCACCTCAAAGGTATGTATGATATGGTGTATGCAACTAATGTGCACAAGTCACGCTGCGGCAATACTCAATGGCTAGTCTTGGTGGGTAAGCAACGCAAAAGATGGTATGTGATGGCTATCAATGCGATTGCAAGGTATGACAAAGATGTCGCCGATGTTACCGTCTCAGAGCGAAGATGAGTAGCCACCAAAGTGAGCATTTGTTGTTGATGTCACACACGCTTAGATAGCCAAAACACCAAAAGGACACGGAAATCTCACTCAAATTGTCGAACTCAACTTCGAATGTGGGCACGGAGGTTGTGTCTTGGGGTTTTGCAAATGGAAGTGGTGGTGGATGGGTGGGGAGGGTGTATGTATGTGTGGGTGGTAGTGGTGGTGGAGGAGAACTGCAGAATTGCAGTTGTCGGCAGAGGAAGCCGGATGATCCGGCCAGAGCCGGATGATCCGGCGAGTCCGAATGATCCGGACTTGGTCCGATGATCCGGCAGGTCAACCACGCACGGATTGGCTCGGGAAGAACACGAAAATGGGGTGGAATTTGACGATTATGGGGATTTTGGGTGGATTTCGAGGGGATGAGGTGGGAAACACAAGATCCACGAAGTTACACAATCAATCCACGGATCAAAAACAACAAAACATCATCAAAACTAACAAATCACAAAAAAATTTGGGGGTATTTTTGTGGGGATTTTCGGGTTTTTAGGACGAAAACAACAAAATCAAGCTAGAAATCACGAGGTAGGGGCTCCAAAAACGTGATCAACGTGGCTCATGATACCATATGATGTAGGGTGGAACCCTAATTCGTCGATCTTTCACGTTTGGAGGGGATCCTACGGAGGGAACACGAAGAACGCGCGGAAGAACGAGAGGAAACACGGGGAAAACGAGGGAGGAACACTCAACCAACAAGGGATCAATCACACAAGGTCTAGATGATCGAAGCACGAGTGATACATGGTCCAAAATCAACAAAGGAAAGATACAAAGGTAGTTGTTCTTCTCCCGGAGGAGGTCCTGAATCCACGAGGGGATCTTCCAGTATAGGGGTCTTGAATCCGATGGATCTTCTCCTAGACGGAGGTCCTGATCTCCGTGGAGAAGTACCGGTGGATGAGCAAAGGCTCTCACACACAAATATGAGCTAATCCAATGCTAAGTCTCAAAGTGAGGAGAGGGGGTCCTATATATAGAGTTTGGGGCGAAGGGGTACATGGTCCAAAGTCAACAAAGGAAAGATACAAAGGTAGCCGTTCTTCTCCCGGAGGAGGTCTTGAATCCACGAGGATCTTCCCAGATAGGGGTCTTGAATCCGATGGATCTTTCCCTAGACGGAGATCCCGATCTCCGTGGAGAAGTACCGTGGATGAGCAAAGGCTCTCACACACAAATATGAGCTAATCCAATGCTAAGTCTCAAAGTGAGGAGAGGGGTCCTATATAGAGTCCTGGGCGAAGGGGCACATGGGCTCAGCTCAACACGCCAAGACAAAGGCTGGCCGGATGATCCGGACGAGGGTCCGGATGATCCGGACTGTCCGATGATCCGGTGGAGTCCCGGATGAGCCGGAGGGTCGGCTGGTGGCGGCGACGGGCCGGATGTCCGCTGGGGATCCGGACGTCCGGCGGGTTCCGATGATCCGGCCTGGGTCCGATGATCCGCTTCATCGCGAGGTTCTGCTGCTTCGGTGGAGTTAGCGGATCGTCCGGACCGGGTCCGGATCATCCGGCTCAGGCGGGTCGCCCGGCCTCTGTCCGGATCGTCCGCCTCCCCGGTACTTGTGGCTTTCTCCTCTCCGCCTTCACGCATGTCTTCGCTCGATTCTCCTTGCTTCCCAGCTTCTTTATGGTCGACTCCTTGGTGCCCGAGTATGCATAGAGTTTCCGCTTGAGGTAGTAACCATGTCTCATGTGAATCAAGGATAGTTGTTAGAGGAGTGATGTCACCTCGGTCTCAAGAGCTCTTGCACGTGCTCGAGTCATCGGTCCTTGTGGTGTTGTAGGTGTTGATGTAGAGTCCATGGGGATGATGGAAGGATGCTCCGCATCACTTTTGAGCTTGAATGTGATGCTAGTGGAATTGGATTAGAGGTGTGTTATTACAAGATGGCAAACCTGTTGCATACTTTTCTCTGAAAAATTGAGTGGGCCTAGTCTGAATTATTCTAATTATGATAAAGAATTATATGCTTTTGTTCGGACTTTAGAAACATGGCAACATTATTTATGGCCCAAAGAATTTGTTATACATTCTGATCATGAATCTTTGAAACATATTAAAAGTCAAGCTAAACTGAATCGTAGACATGCTAAATGGGTTGAATTCATTGAGACTTTCCCTTATGTCATTAAACACAAGAAGGGTAAAGAAAATGTTATTGCTGATGCATTGTCTCGTCGCTATACTATGCTTTCACAACTTGACTTCAAAATATTTGGTTTGGAGACCATCAAAGATCAATATGTGCATGATGCTGATTTTAAAGATGTATTGCAGAATTGTAATGAAGGAAGAACATGGAACAAGTTTGTCGTTAATGATGGATTTGTGTTCGTGCTAACAAGCTATGCATTCCAGCTAGCTCCGCTCGCTTTTTGTTGTTGCAGGAGGCGATGGAGGAGGACTAATGGGACACTTTGGCGTGAAGAAGACGGAGGACGACTTGCTACACATTTCTTTTGGCCAAAGATGAGACGGATGTTGAGCGCTTTATTGCTCGCTGCACTACATGTCAAAAAGCTAAGTCACGACTCAATCCTCATGGTTTATATATGCCTTTGCCTGTACCTAGTGTTCCTTGGGAGGATATATCTATGGACTTTGTTTTAGGTTTACCTCGAACAAAGAAGGGGAGGGATAGCATATTTGTTGTCGTGGATAGATTCTCTAAAATGGCACACTTTATACCATGTCATAAAAGCGATGATGCTGTTAATGTTGCTGATTTGTTCTTTCGTGAAATTATTCGCTTGCATGGTGTGCCAAATACTATTGTTTCAGATCGTGATACTAAATTTCTTAGCCACTTTTGGAGATGTTTATGGGCTAAGTTGGGGACTAAACTGCTTTTTAGTACTACTTGTCACCCCAAACTGATGGACAAACTGAAGTAGTCAATAGAACATTGTCTACTATGCTTAGGGCTGTTCTAAAGAATAATAAGAAAATGTGGGAGGAATGCTTGCCTCATATTGAATTTGCCTATAATCGCTCATTGCATTCTACTACTAAGATGTGCCCTTTGAAGTTGTGTATGGTTTCCTACCTCGTGCACCTATTGATTTGTTGCCTCTTCCATCTTCGGAGAAGGTTAATTTTGATGCTAAAGAACGTGAATTGATTTTAAAAATGCATGAGTTAACTAAGGAAAACATTGAGCGATGAATGCTAAATATAAACTTGCTGGAGATAAGGGTAGAAAACATGTTGTGTTTGCACCTGGAGATCTTGTTTGGTTACATTTGCGTAAGGATAGATTTCCTGATTTGCGCAAATCAAAGCTAATGCCACGTGCTGCTGGTCCCTTTAAGGTGTTTGATGAGGACATGACTACCTTGGATAAGACCAAAAATATTGCATACATGCATATTTGTCGGTGATTTCTAGTGCAAACTATTCAATAATGTATTTATGTTATCCGAACAAAATATTTCACATACTTTTGTGTTTTGTCTAATTGCAGGTGTATGGGACATTTATACAATCCACATATGAAGATAAGGGAAAAAGGAGAAGTTTAGGTGTTGTTCAAAAGTCTTCTCACGTCACTTTTGGGCCAAGAGAAGATAGAGTCAAGTCTCTCACGTTCGATTCAGATTCGGACTGCAACATACCTGACTCAAAACGCCAACAACTTTTCATACGGACTCGGATTGGGTGATTCTTTTTGTTGGAAATTAGATTTCATGCTCTTTCCAGCACAATTGGAATCACCTTAAAATCCGTCCGAGCGTTGAGTTATGGACGAAACAATCTGACGCTGCACCAGAATCCGAGTCAAACTACAAGTCCAAAGGTGTTCGTCACCTCCACTTGGGCCCATTGGCCTTGTATGACCTAGGGTTAGTTTTAGGCTGCCTTGGGACGTCCTGCCACCTTTGGCCGCCACCTTGCTCCTATATAAGTAGATCCATCTAGTAGCTTTTATTTGGGGATTTGTTTAGTTAAAGTTAGCCATTGCACTTCGTGTACTTCGTTTGTGTCTAACGACCAGACCAAGACCGCTTCACGGATCCCCACATTTATCAATACTTCATACATACTAGCAATATTCAGATTGCTTTTATCATATTCTTGCTTGTTCTTCGATTGCTTGCAGGAATAGTGATAGAGGCAGAGGTGTCCCGATCTTTCGATGAGATGATAACTATCGATTTGGTGGAGACGACTTTGACGATCCGACTACAAACGCACGACGCTGCGCCTTAGCAATCGCTAAACCAACTCCGAGAGGTTATTGACCACGCCGAGCACAATCAACCTGACCACGAAGGTCTATTCCTGCAAGCAATCAAGAACAAGCAAGATTATGATAAAAGCAATCTGAATATTGCGTAGTATGTATGAAGTATTGATAAAGGTGGGGATCCGTAAGCGTCTTGGTCTGGTCGTTGGACACAAATGAAGTACACGGTTGCAATGGCTAACTTTTAACTAAACAAATCCCAAGCAAAAGCTACTAGATGGATCTACTTATATAGGAGCAAGGGTGACGGCCAAGGAGGTGGGAGAACGTCCCAAGGCAGCCTAAAACTAACCCTAGGTCGTACAAGGCCAATGGGCCCAAGTGGAGGTGACGAACACCTTGGACTTGTAGTTTGACTCGGATTCTGGTGCAGCGTCAGATTGTTTCGTCCACAACTCAACGCTCCGGACGGCTTTTAAGGTGATTCCAATTGTGCTGGAAAGAGAATGAAATCTACTTTCCAACAAAAAAAGAATCACTCAATTTGGAGTCCGTATGAAAAAGTTGTTGACGTTTTGAGTCAGGTATGTCTGTGCAGTCCGAATCTGAATCCAGAACGTGAGAGACTTGGACTCTATCTTCTCTTGGCCCAAAAGTGACGTGAGAAGACTTTTTAAACAGCACCTAAACTTCTCCTTTTCCCTTATCTTCATATGTGGATTGTACAAATGTCTCATACACCTGCAATTAGACAAAACACAAAAGTGTGTGAAGTATTTTTGTTCTGGATAACATAAATAGATTATTGAATAGTTTGCTCTAGAAATCACCTCACAAATATGCATGTATGCAATATTTTGGTCATATCAAAGGTAGTCATGTCCTCATCATCCTCCCTTCTTGAAAATAAAGCCGCCCTCGGCGTTGCTTAATCTGAAATGTGGCTAACAAAAGAGACAAGGTGTACATGTTGTATATGTATATGTCATCCATTTTACTTCCTTGATTTTTGCATATATGACACATGAATAGATGAGTAACTTGCATAGTTCATAAAATCTAAAGCCAACAAATTAGCACAAGAACTAGAAGGCATGAAAATATTGCAACTCAGTTTGCACATATAAGTGAAGCTCTTATTTATTTCAAAAGTTTGACAATGTTCATCATTAAACCATCCCAACATTGGTGAATAAACCTTATTTGAATCAAATTTACATGCTACAACATGCTTAGATAAGCAAACATGCAATGAGTCATTCGACACAGAATCATCACCAAGATTAGAGGTCATATCAAACGATTAAACATTGATTCTTTTGCATCAACAGTTAATTCAATTGGTGCTCTCAAAATTGTTGGTATTTCAGTTGTTTGATCACATGGCAAAGTCAAATTATCAACATAATCCTCTAAAATAGGTGGTGTGATCAAAGTAGTGGGTAGCTCAACACATGATGTATTCAAGTTAACTAGGGATGCATCATTCTCATGTGAAGTTATATCATCAATACCTTTATGTTACCTTGTCGCAAAGGCGAGCTGACGAGGGTACGACGTAGACAACGCACCATACTCTTGAGATGATGTCGCTACCACAATCCGAGGTGGGGCTGCTCTAGTAGGTGCAACGGTGGAGGAACCAACCGGCGGTGGTGAGCATGAACTAGAATAGTAGTTGTTGTAGTCACCAGTGCATCCTCCAGAATCGTCTCTCAAAGGTACATGCACGAACATACATACCAGAATGCAACGAGGAATATACTGAAATCTTGCCTGAATATCATGGTTCAAACCACCAAAAAATCTATTCATTGTATCATCCTTAGATTCATCTATGTCACAATGATGCATATAAGATTTGAACTCTTGGTAGTAAGCATGAACAGTGTTGTTGCCTTGTTTAAATTGTTCAAATTTATGGCAATTCACGGCGATAGTAAGGAGGGAAAAATGTTGTCTCATTACATATTTCAAATCTTTCCAAGTTGTGGGTTGGTTATCAATATTTTTCTTACAATGCACACTCCACCAAACTGAAGCAAAACCAGTAAATGCTCTAGTGGCAGCTCAGATCGCCAAGTTCAGAAAAGTCATGGTTACTAAAAACTTGTTCTACTTCAAACTCCCAAGCTAGATAAATAGCAGGATTAAATCTACCCTCAAATGACGGTAAAGAGATAACCTGACCATGTGGTTGTGTGTGTTGTCCCAACTCTCGTGATGGTGAAGATGTGTCCGTCGTCCAAGAACTTCTATCTCCGAACCTGTCATGATTAGTAGAAACAAGAAACAAAATTCCAGAATAATGTTCCTATGAACTACTAGGATGTGGTTGTAAAGTGCTCACAGAAAGCAAATATCAATATCTTACAAGTTCTTACCATGCGGCAGGTGGTGACAGCAACCAGCGATGTCAAATAACTCAAGATTGTGTAAAGCGATTGCTGGGAACGATATATACACGGTGTAGAAATATGTGGAGCTGGGTTGGCTATATATGGTAGCAAAGATTAGCAATAATCAATTCAGAGATGCAATGTTGAATAAACGCTCAACGACGGTACTGTGCTGGTCCTAGGCTAGACCGACTAGAGACGCGAGCCTAGAACACTAATGAGGTCACGGCGTAGCACAACTAGCATCAATGAAGGTTACTAAGTAGCTCTTGACAGCAAGATATAAGTGAAGATCACAACGTAGTGAAGATAATGATGAAAACAACTACCAAGCAGACATACAACAACTCTCTCTCAACTTTCCTCTTGAAAACTTTGAGCCAATTTTCTAATAAATTCTTTCAAAGAATGCTACTAACTTAAGCTTTCCAATGCAAAAGAATCACTCAATTCGAGTTGATATGAGGAGTCAAAGAATTCTAAAACTGGCCTGAAAAATTGGAACAAGCTGTGTTCACGAACTTCAGAGGGCAAAAAGACCTATTTAGAAGCCGATTTTGAGGTGTCAAATATTGAACTAGCTTCTGCAACTATTTAGATGCGGCTCGTCGCTAGCTTTAATTTGAGTACTCACGGAGTCAAAACGGACTTCGTATGAGGAAGATACACCTGTTTTACTGAACAGTGCGCAAAACAGATTCCAATCCGAATTCAGGTACGAGATTGATTCTAGATAGATCCGATTTTTTTTCTTCTCTCTTTTTTTCTCACGTTTTTTGTTTTTTCTTCTCTCTCTTTTTTTTTTTTTTCTTTTTTTCTTTTTTTTCTCTCTTTTTTTCTCCTCTTCCAAGACAAACTAGATAAGATGCAGATTGATCAAAGCGAAGATGTGAATGACCTCAACTATGATTATGACAATGAATAGCGCGTAGCATGTCGTGGAAATTAATAGATGGGATGGTGGACAGCGGAAGGATAATGATACAGCGTGCGGCGTGACTAATGTGAACAGAACTCAAACTCTAAAGGAACTAGACACTAAGACCAGCAACTGACACGACGATGCAACCGATAATTCAACTATGCAAGCAACGAATAGAAAATTGCAAAGGCTCAGACTGGCTTGGATAAAGGATGAACAGATCTAACTTTTTTTTGTGGCTTTTTCATGGACTATAGGTATGAATGACAGATGCGATCTAAACTATGAAAAACTGTAAAATCTCACCGAGCAACCTGAAAACTGATACCACTTGATAGAGGCAGAGGTGTCCCGATCTTTCGATGAGATGATAACTATCGATTTGGTGGAGACGACTTTGACGATCCGACTACAAACGTGCACGACGTTGCGCCTTAGCAATCGCTAAACCAACTCCGAGAGGTTATTGACCACGCCGGAGCACAATCAACCTGACCACGAAGGTCTATTTGATGAGGACATGACTACCTTTGATATGACCAAAAATATTGCATACATGCATATTTGTGAGGTTTTGCTTTATTGATCAAGGTGGGGTTCCGTGACGCCTTTGTCTGGTCGTTGAACACAAACGAAGTACGCGAAGTTGCAGCTATGGCGAACTTTTGATCTAAACAAAACCCAAGTCTAAACGGTGCCCTAAGGGCTGTATATATGGAGGAAGAGGGGGTGAATTTCGTGGCCCTTGGTGGAGGGGTCCGAAACTAACCCTATCTCTTGTTTCCCCACACATACGGACTCTAAAAATAGCCTATAGCTGCAACTTCGTGTACTTCATTTGTGTCCAACGACCAGACCAAGACCGCTTACGGATCCCCACCTTTATCAATACTTCATACATACCGCAATATTCAGATTGCTTTTATCATAATCTTGCTTGTTCTTCGATTGCTTGCAGGAATAGACCTTCGTGGTCGTTGATTGTGCTCCGCGCGGTCAATAACCTCTCGGAGTTGGTTTAGCGATTGCTAAGGCGCAACGTCAGGCACGCTTGTAGTCGAATCGCCAAAGTCGCTCTCCACCAAATTGATAGTTATCATCTCATCGAAGATCGACACCTCGCCTATCAAGTGGTATCAGTTTTCAGGTTGCTCGGTGAGATTTTACAGTTTTTCATAGTTTAGATCGATCTGTCATTCATACCTACAGTCCATGAAAAGCCACAAAACAAGTTAGATCTGTTCATCCTTTATCCAAGCCAGTCCGAGCCTTTGCAATTTTCTATTCATTGCTTGCATAATTGAATTATCGGTTGCATCGCCGTGTCGCTTGCTGGTCTTAGTGTCTAGTTTCTTTAGAGTTTCGAGTTCTGTTCACATTAGTCACGCTGCCGCTGCATCATTATCCCTTCCGCTGTTCGCCATCCCATCTATTAATTTCACCACGTACACGCGCTACTGTTCATTGTCATAATCATAGTTGAGGTCATTCACATCTTCGCCGATCCAATCTGCATCTTATCTAGTTTGTCTTGGAAAGTGGGAGAAAAAAAAGAGAGAAAAAAAGAGAGAAAAAAAGGAAAGAAAAAGAGAGAGAAGAAAAAGAAAAAAAGCGTGAGGAAAAAAAAGAGAGAAGAAAAAAAAATCGGATCTATCTAGAATCAATCTCGTACCTGAATTCGGATTAGAATCTGTTTTGCACACTGTTCAGTAAAACAGGTGTATCTTCCTCATACGAAGTCCGTTTTGGCTCCGTGAGTACTCAAATTGAAGCTAGAGACGAGCCGCATGTAAATAGTTGCAGAAGCTAGTTCACTATTTGACACCTCAAAATCGGCTTCTAAATAGGTCTTTTTGCCCTTCGAAGTTCGTGAACACAGCTTGTTCCAATTTTTCAGGCCAGTTTTAGAATTCTTTGACTCCTCATATCAACTCGGAATTGAGTGATTCTTTTTGCATTGGAAAGCTTGAGTCAGTAGCATTCTTTCCAAGAATTTATCAGAAAATTGGCTCAAACTTTTCAAGAGGAAAGTTGGAGAGAGAGTTGTTGTATATCCTGCTTGGTAGTTGTTTTATTCATCATTATCTTCACTTATATCTTGCTGTCAAGAGCTACTTAGTATCCTTCATTGATGCTAGTTGTGCTACGCCGTGACCTCATTAGTGTTCTAGGCTTGCGTCTCTAGTCCGGTCTAGCCTAGGACCAGCACAGTACCGTTGTTGAGCGTTTATTCAACATTGCATCTTTGAATTGATTATTGCTAATCTTTTGCTACCATATATAGCCAACCCAGCTCCACATATTTCTACACCGTATACATACGCCCCCTGCAATCGCTTACTCAATATTCGAGTTAGTTGACACCGCTGGTTGCCGATCACCGCCTGCTGCATGGTAAGAACTTGTAAGACATTGATATTTGCTTTACTGTGAGCTTTACCACCACATCCTAGTAGTTATAGGAACATTATTTTTGGATTTTGTTTCTTGTTCTACTAATCATGACAGGATCCAGAGTCAATTCATGGGCTTTGTCGATCAAGGGAGACATGCCACCACCTATGCAAATACCACAACTGTCACAAGAGGTGCACAAACATCCAAATGCACATGATCAGGTTCATGTTTCTATACCACCATTTAATGGCCGCTTTTAGACCTGCTTTATATATTGAACGGAGTCGACATAAATAATATATTTGCTTCCCATAATTTTGATGAACGTAAAAAGTTACGGTTATGTTGGTTCTTTCACTGGTTATGCTCTAGTTTGGTGGAGTGAATATTGTCGATTACACCCTGATTATGTAGCTAATACTTGGGATGATTTAAAACATGTCATGCGAGATAGATTCGCCGATGTTTATTATACTGTGGCATGATTAAAAAATGGAACATTTAAAACAAGGTAGTGACACCGTAACAAAATATTATGATGATTTACAAACTACCTTGTTGCACTCATTTTTAGAAGAAAGTGAAGAAGATTTGATGGATAGATTTTGGGGAGGATTAAACCATAATATTCAAGAGATACTAATTCATGAAGAGTGTTATCCTATGGACCATTTGTTTCGTCTTGCTTGCAAAGCTGAACAGGAAATAAAACGACGTGTTGCCCACAAGGAGAACAAGCGCACGGTGCACATTCCAACTATTGATACAGATGTTTATTCAACTACTAGGCGTACTATGACAACCACATCTGATAGAGGCAAAGGTGTCCCGTCTTTCGATGAGATGGTGGATTTCGCTTTGGTGGAAGTCGACTTTGACGATCCGACTACGAACGTGCGAGGACGTCGCGCCTTAGCAATCGCTAAACCAACTCCGAGAGGTTATTGACCACGCCGGAGCACGATCAACCTGACCACCAGGGTCTGTTTCCTGCGAGCAAAGGAAGAACAAGCAAGAAACTGGGATTGCAATCTGGATATTGCGAATATAAGATGAAAGCTTTCTTGATCAAGGTGGGGTTCTGTGACGCCTTTGTCTGGTCGTTGAACACAAACGGCACGCCAAGTTGCAACTATGGCGAACTTTAATCTAAACAAAACCCAAAGTCTAAACGGTGCCCTAAGGGCTGTATATATGGAGGAAGAGGGGTGAATTTCGTGGCCCTTGGTGGAGGGGTCCAAACTAACCCTATCTCTTGTTTCCCACACATACGGACTCTAAAAATAGCCTATACTAATGTATTTCGAAATTACATGGGCCTGGCCCAATAATAAGGTGACGCAACACCTAGAATAGCCTCTGGACGAAATTTATGAAGTGGCATCTTCTATATTTCGTCCAAGGCTTCATGCACTCCTTATGGTGGCTTCAAAGTCCTGAAATCATCACTTGTAACTCCATTCTTGTCCCCCTTGCGCATGCCATCATCTCCATGCTTGTTCTTGCTCCAATGTTCATCCTTCTCCAAGCTAGGCCCTTCATTTGTAAGCAAAACAAATGTATCCAATTTATGCAGCATCATATTCTCATGAACATTAGAATCATTACCAAGAAACGAAAGTACCTGGTAATTTAGTTGGCGTGCGCGAGCTCTAGTAATTGGTCCATTATGTATAGCAGCAGGGGCTGTGGGTGTAACAATGGTATTGATGTCCTCATCATCCTCCCCTTCTTGAAATGAAGTCGTCCTCGACGGAAGTTCATCTTCCTCACCCAAATATGGCTTCAAATCTGCAATGTTAAAAGTGGGACTAACCCCAAAATCTGCAGGCAGCTCAAGTTTATATGCATTATCATTTACTTTCTCCAACACCTTAAAGGGACCAGCAGCACGTGGCATTAGCTTTGATTTGCGCAAATCAGGAAATCTATCCTTACGCAAATGTAACCAAACAAGATCTCCAGTGCAAACACAACATGTTTTCTACCCTTATCTCCAGCAAGTTTATATTTAGCATTCATACGCTCAATGTTTTCCTTAGTTAACTCATGCATTTTTAAAATCAATTCAGCACGCTCTTTAGCATCAAAATTAACCTTCTCCAAGATGGAAGAGGCAACAAATCAATAGGTGCACGAGGTAGGAAACCATACACAACTTCAAAAGGGCACATCTTAGTAGTAGAATGCAATGAACGATTATAAGCAAATTCAATATGAGGCAAGCTTTCCTCCCATATTTTCTTATTATTCTTTAGAACAGCCCTAAGCATAGTAGACAATGTTCTATTGACTACTTCAGTTTGTCCATCAGTTTGGGGTGACAAGTAGTACTAAAAAGCAATTTAGTCCCCAACTTAGCCCATAAACATCTCCAAAAGTGGCTAAGAAATTTAGTATCACGATCTGAAACAATAGTATTTGGCACACCATGCAAGCTTAATAATTTCACGAAAGAACAAATCAGCAACATTGACAGATCATCGCTTTAATGACATGGTATAAAGTGTGCCATTTTCGAGAATCTATCCACGACAACAAATATGCTATCCCTCCCCTTCTTTGTTCTAGGTAAACCTAAAACAATGTCCATAGATATATCCTCCCAAGGAACACTAGGTACAGGCAAAGGCATATATAAACCATGAGGATTGAGTCGTGACTTAGCTTTTTGACATGTAGTGCAGCGAGCAATAAAACGCCAACATCCCGCCTCATCTTTGGCCAAAAGAAATGTGTAGCAAGTACGCCCTCCGCCTTCTTCACGCCAAAGTGTCCCATTAGTCCTCCTCCATGCGCCTCCTGCAACAACAAAAGACGAACGGAGCTAGCTGGAATGCATAGCTTGTTAGCACGGAACACAAATCCATCTTTAACGACAAACTTGTTCCATGTTCTTCCATCTTTACAATTCTGCAATACATCGTTAAAATCAGCATCATGCACATATTGATCTTTGATGGTCTCCAAACCAAATATTTTGAAGTCAAGTTGTGAAAGCATAGTATAGCGATTTAGACAATGCATCAGCAATAACATTTTCTTTACCCTTCTTGTGTTTAATGACATAAGGGAAAGTCTCAATGAATTCAACCCATTTAGCATGTCTACGATTCAGTTTAGCTTGACTTTTAATATGTTTCAAAGATTCATGATCAGAATGTATAACAAATTCTTTGGGCCATAAATAATGTTGCCATGTTTCTAAAGTCCGAACAAGAGCATATAATTCTTTATCATAAGTAGAATAATTCAGACTAGGCCCACTCAATTTTTCAGAAAAGTATGCAACAGGTTTGCCATCTTGTAATAACACACCTCCTAATCCAATTCCACTAGCATCACATTCAAGCTCAAAAGTCTTATTAAAATCAGGAAGTTGGAGTAAAGGAGCATGTGTCAACTTATCTTTCAACACCGTGAAGGCTTCTTCCCAAGCGGTACCCCAAACAAAAGGCACATCCTTCTTTGTAAGCTCATTGAGAGGTGCAGCAATGGTGCTGAAATCTCTCACAAAACGCCTATAGAATCCAGCGAGGCCAAGAAAACTCCTCACTTGTGTGACCGTTTTGGGCTACGGCCAACTCTCAATAGCTTCAATCCTGGCTTTATCAACTTCATTTCCCTGTGGAGTAACAACATATCCAAGAAAAGACACTCGGTCGGTGCGAAAGGTGCACTTCCCAAGGTTACCAAACAAACGTGCATCACGTAGAGCAATAAAAACAGCACGTAAATGTTCCAAATGTTCCTCCAAAGATCTGCTATAAATCAATATGTCATCAAAGTAAACTACCACAAATCATCCAATGAAAGCACGAAACTTCGCTCATTAATCTCATGAAAGTACTAGGTGCATTAGTTAAACCAAAAGGCATGACTAACCACTCATATAATCCAAACTTAGTTTTAAATGCTGTTTTCCATTCATCCCCAATTTCATACGAATTTGATGGTATCCACTACGCAAATCAACTTTGGAGAATATTGTAGAGCCACTCAATTCATCAAGCATATCATCTAGCCTAGGAATAGGATGACGATAACGAATAGTAATATTATTAATGCCTCTACAATCAACACACATACGTGATGTACCATCCTTTTTCGCACTAGAATAATAGGAACAGCACAAGGACTAAGGGATTCGCAGATATAACCTTTGTCGAGAAGCTCTTGTACTTGACGATAATCTCCTTCGCCTCCTCCGGATTGGTACGGTATGGCGACGGTTTGGTAGTGAAGCACCGGAATTAAGTCAATCTGATGCTCAATCCCACGAATAGGCGGTAATCCCGTGGCACGCCTAGTGGAAAGACGCCAGCGAACTCCTGCAAAATGTTAGTGACAGCAGGAGGCAAAGAGGAAGGCACGCCTCGAATGAAAATAATGCCTCTTTGCACACAAAAGCATAGCAAACAGATTTGCTAAAATCTAGCTCATCAATATCAGATTTAGTGGCAAGTAAACATGCACTTTTCAATTTAATTTCAGAAGCAACACTAGATGGTTTACTATTAGGCTTCATATGTTGCTCAAATTCGTTTGCCACAATCTGATTTTCACTCTTATTTTTCTCCTGTTTTGCTTTATTAGCTCTATTAATATCATCTTTCAAAATGGACTCAGGAGTCATAGGAAGCAAAGTAATATTTTTATCCTTATGAACAAGAGTATACTGATTGTTTCTACCATGGTGTACAGAATTTTTATCAAATTGCCATGGTCTACCAAGTAATAAGGAACATGCTTGCATAGGTGCCACATCACAATCAACATAATCAGCATATGTAGAGATACTAAAATGCACACGAACAGTACGTGTTACCTTAACCTTGCCGCTGTTGTTGAACCATTGAATGTAGTAAGGATGTGGATGTGGTCTTGTGGTGAGAGATAGCTTCCACCATCTCCATGCTAGCCAAGTTGTTGCAGCTCCTCCATCTATGATGACACTAATAGATCGCTCCTTCACAACTCCCTTTGTATGGAACAAATTATGCCTCTGATTTTGCTCAGCTTGTGTAACCTGCACACTCAAAACACGTTGAGCAACTAAACATTCATACCTGTCAAGATCTTCAGCAGCCATGTATTGCGCCTCATGATCAGAATCATCTCCACCGTGTTCCTCATGTGTAATAAGAGCGAAAGTCTCCTCATCATAGTCACTAGCGGACTCGCACCCACCATCCTCAGAGCAATCATCACACGCTGAGATTTGCATTCTCTCGCAAAATGTCCTCTTCCTTACAACGACGACAAATAATATCACTTGTGTGCCCTGTTGACGCCATGGAAGAAGAAGAGCTCTGTGCAGGTCCGCAGGTGTGCTCTTGGCGATAGTGGTGGTTGTGCCTGCTTTCGGTATCACGGTTGAGGTGGCACCACGGAGGTGCCGTGTAGCAGAACGTGTGGAAGTAGATGATGCACGTGGTGTCCATGATGAAGGTCGACCTGCAGAAAAGTTAGTCCACGCCAATGCCTGTCGATCCTGCACTTCACGTTCAGCTTTACAAGCAAGATGGAATAAACGAGTGATATTATTATAATCCTTATAGTCTAGAATGGTCTGAATCTCTCTATTTAATCCAACCAGAAAACGTGCAAGCATAGCTTCATTCTTGATGTAGGGTGGAACCCTAATTCGTCGATCTTTCACGTTTGGAGGGGATCCTACGGAGGGAATACGAAGAACACGCGGAAGCACAAGGAAAACACGGGAAAACGAGAGAATCACTCAACCAACAAGGGAATCGATCACACAAGTGCTAGATCATCATACACATAAGAGATACACGAGATCCAAAGTCAACAAAGGTAAGGATACAAAGGAACCGTTCTTCTCCAAGAGGAGGCCTTGATGTTCTTCCCTAGAAGGGGTCTTGAATCGCTTGGGGATCTTTCTCCAAAGAGGTCGTGATCTCCGAGGAGAAGTATCCAAGTGGATGAGCAAAGGCTCTCACACAAACATGAGCTAATCCAGTGCTAACCCTAGCTAGGAGGAGGTGGGGGAGTTTATATAGCATATGTCCACGAAGGGGTAAGTGAGGAGGGGATACATGGGCCTCTGGCCCGACTCTGCGTGCAAGCAGGGCGGTAGTACCGGCCAAAGGGCGGTAGTACCGCTCAAGCGGTAGTGCCGCTTGGGCTGAGCGGTAGTACCGGGCCCGGATCGTGCGAACACTAGTACTTGCCGGGTTGAGCGGTAGTGGCGAGCGGCAGTGGGGGCGGTAGTACCGCTGGTCAGCGGTAGTACCGCTTACGGGGCGTAGTACCGCCGCCCCGGTCTTCTTCCGTCGTCGCTTCAGTGCTTCCTCGCGATGGTGTAGTTGTTCTTGGCGCCAGACTCTCCTCGCCGTCCTTAGTGTTCCGACAATACCTATGCATGCACACGAGTGGAGTGTCAAGTAGTATACCATCCTCGAAGGGGTCAAGTGAGCACGTAAAGGAGATGATTCACCTTGTGTATGTGAAGTACATGTCGACGTGTCACTTGTCGAACGGACTCTTGACATGGTGATGTCCATAGGATGCTCCGCATCATCTCCCTCCTTGGGAAGGATCCGACCGGATCGTGATCCTCATCACCATGGAAACGGTTGTCATAGACGGACTTGTAGTTGGAAGAAGTTGAAGACATGGCGCAATCCAAGTAGTCCAAGGTGTCGCCGGAGTGATAGACATGCAAAAGAGCAAACACAAGCAACACTCGAAATACAATGGTTAGCGCACACAAAATGTCCATCATGTAAGAACGAGTCCGTGCGGTAAGATTGGTCGTGACAAAGCGCATGAAGCATATCTAGATGATCTAGAATGAGATGCAAAGCATTCATGGAGGAAATGCAATCATTGTGTAAACAAATGTGTTGTAATATGATCTATGCAACCACGGTGCAAAATGATGTCATAGTGAGATGTTTTATCAATAGCATGAATATGGCAATGGATGCTCAATATGTATATGTTATCATGCAATTGATGATGGACAATATGATCATGATGTATGAATATGCCTTCAAGGTAGATCACAACAAATTTGCTAAGGAAATGCGCAAGCTCATATATCATGGATGACATGGGAATACAAGATGCAACAAGGCAATCACAATGTGAGTCAATCCATGCATAGTGTGCAAACTTGTGGTGAGTATGATACGTCCATCGAGCATGACATGTGTGAGCACAATCAAGAAATATGAAGGTGTTGGTGTACCAAAGCTCGATGTCGAGGCATGAGTGGAGGTCAAGGTGCCTCCAATAAGTGCAAGCGCCTCAATGTGAAGGTCCATGTAGCCAATCTCCAATGTCGCCCTCCTTTCACGAGATGTATCATGTAGACAACAAGAAGGAAACAACAATGAAAGAGTGACCCATCCAATATGCATATTTGAGGATTGCTCAAAGAGAAGGAGTTCACCTTTATGAGAATGTCAAAATGTTGGTGCCGCACATCATATATGCCTTCACATAACCAATATGTCGATAACGGCATCACCTTGTGAAACCTCCAAAATGAAAGAACATGACAAACACTGAAAAACAAATGAGGTTAGCGGAAATGCAAAACCTATCATTCGAGTGGTAAGATACCCAACAAGTGTATGCATCATGCTCATCATAAGAAAGTACAAGGAGCGTGTCATAGTATGGAGGCATATGATGCAAGAACAACCATGTGCAATAGGCTCAATCAAACAAGCATGCATCACAAGTAAAGTGTCCAAATCTCCAAGATCAATAAGCATAGTAAGTTGGCACTCAATACAAGGTGATATGAGAGATGCAACTAATGGAGAAAAGAGACAATGATCATGACAAATCAAGTGAGAGGCATCAACATCTATGTCATCAACCCAAGAAAGCAAGTAATAGTGGAACATGGGTGATGCAACATAGCAAGCAATCATAGCTATCAAGTCAAGCAAGCTAGTAGTGCAAAGACGCAACGTACTAGAAGGAATCATGGCAAGCATGTCATTGGTGCAAATAGTGTGCATGAATAATTCACAAGACATGGCACAAGCATGAAAGCAAGATGTGAGAAAATAGCATGAATATCTCGGTGAGAAGCCATATGTAAATAGCAATAAGGCATAATGACTCTCCCAACACAACAAGCATCAATAGTATGGGGCACATGATAAACATGGCAAGACAAACAAGGATCTCCACCAAGCATGCAAATACACATAGGAGTAGCATAATTGTGAATCATGGGTAAATGCAAGCAAGGGTCACAATTGCATGGCAAAGGCATAGAAGCAAGCATAGTATGCAAAGTGAACACGGTAATATGAGCATAATGTGAGAAGTGGTAAATTGCCCATAGCCGTGTGGAGAGCCAAGTAGAGGAGTTGCGCGTAGTCCTTGCGCCAAGGGAATGGTGGTAAGGATAGTCCACGGGATCCCAAAGCATCGTTGTTCTCAAGAGCTCGCTTCACAACTCTTGGGATTGAGAGGTTGACGAGTATACATGAGTACCTACACAAAACAAAGACAAAGGAAAAATTGTGTGTGCGTGGTATATGTACACATCATCCATCATGATGCGACGCATGTGTTTGTTAGCACAAAATAGCCAATGCTCAAATAAATGAGATGCGTGATATAGGAACATGTCATCCATCATGATAGGTTTGTTATTATTTATGGCATAATGGAGACTCAAAGGATGTAATGCATCATGAGAAATATCTAGAGCATTGTTATTCATGGAATGCATAAGGTGCATACTATCATGGGAATCATGCAAAGTATGAAATGCATCAAGATCTCCTAATATGTATGAGGAAACTATGGGGGTCTCCTCATGAGCATGAGTAGCAACATCACATGGAGAATATTGACAACATCCAAAACAATGCATATTCAAAACAATGTGATCATGGCATGACATATTGGATGAATTGCAAAATCATGTAAAGGAAGCATGGCAATATCATCACATGAAAAACAAAAGCCAATGACCATCATCTCATCATCTATGCCATAAGTGCAAATGGGATTGATTTTAATGGGGCGTGCATAGTTACTATGTTGAGATTGAAATGATGCAATATGGGAGATCTCACTCATAGCATATGACAAGTTCAATGGATTGTCAAACATGACGTGACCAATAGAATTTTCACAAGATATCCTATGTAGCATAGCATCACAACTAGGCAACTCAACATGCTCATCATCATATTTATCATAAATAGGTAAGTCAAGGCATGAAGAAGTCTCACTAGCATGAAGCATGGCAATAGGTTTGTCAACATCATGGGAGCAATCATTGTCAAGAGCGTCCACTAGTGGGACGAGAGAAGCACCATCACCTATGTTACCTTTGGAGTGTCGCTCATGTGTTGTAGGTGAGGTGTTGAAGATCGTCTCGTTGTCATCTTCATCTTGATGGAACCATGTGGGGGTGCATCATCGTCCATCATGGCCATCGCTGCTCCATAGGAGGTATGGACTCATCAATGGTAGGCGTGTCGTCATGTAGGAGACCTAGCACCAAAGAAGAAAACACACTAGGAGTAGAGGTTAATGCGTTAGAAATCATAGTGGCCTCACATGCCGTGGTCAACTACCTCACTCACTAAGTGTTGTGGCTCACTCACTCCCTCAAGGATGCTCTCACCATATGGCTGGTGGAGTCACTCAAGTGGCTCTCAACCTCACATAGGATGTGTGGCATGCTCTCATGTGTGGGGCTAGTGGTGGTCACACTCATCCTCTCAAAGGAAATGCTCTCAATGTCACATATGGTGGAGTCACTCATCTCTCTCATGGGGTGGTGGCTCTCCTCACATGGCACTTTGGGCATCTCGACATATGTGGGTGTCGGAGAGGTGTAGGTGCAAATGTCTCCATGCTCAACTCAGATCTCCGTGGTCAAGGATGGCCCTTGCTCGACCTTCTCGTCGCTGCCTTGTTGTTGGAGGTCCATATGATGTGGCACCTCATAGCTCATCTCCATGACCGAAGGGAGTTTCCCATGCTCGACCATCTCGTGTCTGCCTTGTTGTTGGAGGTCCATATGATGTGGCACCTCATAGCTCGCCTCCATAACCAAGGGAGGTTCCCATGCTCGCCATCTTCCTTGAGGGGCTTCAAGATGGAAGTGTCACCTCGCCATAGGTGGTCGCCTTGGACTTGATGAAGTCGATGTAGGCGCACACGGTGAAGTAGGCGAAGATGCCAGACGTCCAAAGGCGAAGATGCCTTGAGAACACTTGGCTAAGATGCCAAGTGGTTGATGTAGCCGTAGCGCCGCCTTGGTGGTGGTCGCCTCGCGGTCTTCTTTTGTGCTCTTGAAGCTTGGACTTGGCGTGATGTAGGGCTTGTTGGGACTTGTGCATTTGCGCTTGGAGCATCTTCATGATGATGATGTCGTTGTCGTGCTTGAGCTCGTAGTAGATGTCGCTCGTCGTCGCCGTGCACATGATGCTTGGAGGTGACTTGCCCTTCATGGCGGTGATGATCATGAACGTGATGATGATCGCCATGTAGATGTTGACTTGGACGACTTGCGCTTGCATCTTGTTTGCGCCCAAGACTTGTTGCTTGACCGTCGCCGCCTTGAGGATGATGAAGGGAAGAAGACTTGATCAAGGCTCTAATCTCCTCCATCCTTGCATCTTGCTCCTCTTTATGTGCGGCAAGCTTCTTGTCGATGTAGTCCCTTTTCCTTGCTTCGGAGTGACGAATGTCGATGGAGATGTTCTCGGCGCGCCTCGCAATCTTGATTGTGCGCCTTTGTATTTGTCGTTGTAGATCAAGATAGACGCTTTGGAGATGTAGTTGTTCACGCCGTCGTTGTTGTCGAGACCGGAGAGGGAATGCCTTGCCTATCCATCACAAGACTCGAGCAAATATGAGTGGGAGAAAGAGAAGAACGATACCAATGTACCTTTGACCAAAGTTGAAGATGAATCAAGTTCACTCAAATGTGGACAATGAAATAGCACTATTGGTACCGATCCTGTCGATTCTCACACCTACACAAGTAAGGCTTATAGTGGAGCTCGGTGAGGATAGTGGCACAAAAATTTAATGCAAAATGTTAGCAAGAGTCAATAATGTTGAAAGAGATTCACAAATTCGCAAGTGAAACAAATGGACCAATAGCAAAGAATGGCACACGGAAACACACACACACGGATAGATAAATGGGGTCGTGCAACCAAGGAATGAGCTCAAAATGTGGAATCCACCAAAACGCTCGTGTTGCACAACTCAAGAGAGACGCTAGCACGATTGCTCAATAGGCGGATACGACACTTGTGCACAACCTATAAGATGCAAAATGGATATTCTTTCTATCCCAAGTATGCTATGTATGTATGGTTCCCGGTGTGTCTCTCAAGCATGATATCATATGATGTTGATTTGACAATCTTATGTGCAATGGGATGATGCTATGGCACTTGCTCACGAGCTCTTTGCTCTCTTTTGCTTAAAAGCTTTTTCTTTTTTTTTCTCTATGGTCACTTTTGTACAATGCACAAACCAAGATAGCAATTGTGTATATGCGGAACAAACTTGAGGCACAATGGATGATATGATACCAATATGATATGGTATGTATGCAATGGGAGGTATGGACCACTAATGTGCACAAGTAACGCTGCCTGCAATACTCAAATGGCTAGTCTCGATAGGCAAGTAACGCAAAATGGGCTAGGGGTTAACAATGCAATTGCAAGGAATATACAATGGTGTCGCCGAGGTTACCGCCCTTATGCGATGATGAGTGGCGGTGTTCTTGGTGTAGATACCAAGATGATGGAGACTGTCGTCCCTAAGTAGCCAAACACCTTAGGAAACGGAAAACCGCAAACTCAAAATCTCAAATGACAAATGTCAAATGGTGGTAGCGAAAGCGGTGGTGGTATGCACTTGGCAATGCGGAAGTGGGATGATGGGCTATACACGTGTAAGAGTTGAAGCACACGGTCCCTAAGTAGCCAAACACCTTAGGAGACACAAGCCACAACTCAAACAAGCTCAAACAACTATTGGGTTAAGTTGGGTAGTCGGAAGTGTATGGTGGGTAAGGTTATGTGGAGGTGGTGGTGGTGGTGGTTGATGAAGAAGCAACCGTCCCTAAGTAGCCTAAACACCTTAGGAGACTCAAATCGCAACTCAAACAACCACTAATGCTATAAGGAACAAAATGGGTTAGGTTGCGGAAGTCGGTGGTGGTTATGCGGATGTTGTGGTGGAAGCCCTAGGCAAAGATGCCAAAATTCATCAAATGTGATGGTGTCAAATGATGTTGTAACCTATCTAGGAGGAAGGAGAATGTCAATAGCTTCTCAACGAGCTAAAGAACGCGAAAATCGGACTCGGATGTGGAAGTTATGGTGGAAATGGTGAAACTCAGAAATCTGAATGGCCAGGGCGGTAGTACCGCTGGGAAGGGCGGTACTACCGCTCGTGTCGGGTTTTTTCGACTATTTCGGCTGGGAGGGGCCTGGCGGTAGTACTGTTCGCGGGCGGTAGTACCGCTCGAGGTCACAGCGGTAGTACTGCTCTGTAGGGCGGTAGTACCGCTCGTGTCGGATTTTCTCGATTGCTCGAATGGTTTCGCGATTTTGGGCGGAAATGGGTGATTTCGGGTCAAAATTCGATGGATTTTGTGGATGGAAAGGGGGAAACTTGGGGAATGCTAGATCCACTTGAAACCAAGCAAATCCATGGATCAAAATCAACAAAACATCATCAAACCAACAAATCACAAAAAATTTGGGGCTATTTTTGTGGGATTTTCGGATTTAGGACGAAAACAACAAAATCAAGCTAGAAAACACGGGTAGGGGCTCCAAAAACGTGATCAACGTGGCTCATGATACCATATGATGTAGGGTGGAACCCTAATTCGCCGATCTTTCACGTTTGGAGGGATCCTACGGAGGAATACGAAGAACACGCGAAGCACAAGGAAAACACGGGAAAACGAGAGAATCACTCAACCAACAAGGGAATCGATCACACAAGTGCTAGATCATCATACACATAAGAGATACACGAGATCCAAAGTCAACAAAGGTAAGGATACAAAGGAACCATTCTTCTCCAAGAGGAGGCCTTGATGTTCTTCCCTAGAAGGGGTCTTGAATCCGCTGGGGATCTTTCTCCAAGAGGTCGTGGATCTCCGAGGAGAAGTATCCAAGTGGATGAGCAAAGGCTCTCACACAAACATGAGCTAATCCAGTGCTAACCCTAGCTAGGAGGAGGTGGGGAGTTTATATAGCATATGTCCACGAAGGGGTAAGTGAGGAGGGATACATGGGCCTCGCCCGACTCTGCGGCAAGCAGGGCGGTAGTACCGCCAAAGGGCGGTAGTACGGCTCAAGCGGTAGTGCCGCTGGGCTGAGCGGTAGTACCGGGCCCGGATCGTGCGTAACACTAGTACTTGCCGGTTGAGCGGTAGTGGCGAAGCGGCAGTGGGGCGCGGTAGTACCGCTGGTCAGCGTAGTACCGCTTACGGGGCGGTAGTACCGCTCGCCCTGGTCTTCTTCCGCTGCCGCTTCTGTGCTTCCTCGCGGATGGTGTAGTTGTTCCTGGCGCTTGCACTCCTCCTCGCCGCCCTTAGTGTTCGGACAATACCTATGCATGCACACGAGTGGAGTGTCAAGTAGTATACCATCCTCGAAGGGGTCAAGTGAGCACGTGTAAAGGAGATGATTCACCTTTGTGTATGTGAAGTACATGTCGCACGTGTCACTTGCCGAACGGACTCTTGACATGGTGATGTCCATAGGATGCTCCGCATCAATTCTCCTCAACAATACCACATCTAATCAAGCCAGTTTGTAATTCCTGATAATATTCTTCTACAGAATTTTTTCCTTGTCTTAAACGCTGCAATTTTTGAAGCAATTCACGTTGATAATATGGTGGAACCCAACGAGTACGCATAGCAGTTTTCAAAGCAGCCCAAGTAGCTGGAACAGGATATAATCTACAATGTTCAGACCATCAAACACATGCAAAGCTAGTGAAAGCACAAACAGTAGCAGGCACACGTCTCTCCTCAGGCTATTGTAAACATGTAAATCGTTGTTCAGTTTCTAACTCCCAAGTAAGATATATATCAGGAACATATCTACCCTCAAATGGTGGAATATTCAATTTCAGTTTAGGGAGATGGTCATGATCTCGTACCTGAGGGGGAGCCCTAACATTGCCATTATTTGCATGTGGACGACCTTGTGGTTGTGGTGCTGGTGGTTGCACGTAGTTCTGATGTTGATCAACCTCATCCTCGTAATCTCCCACATAATCATCCTCGTCGGTACCAGCAGCAGCAGTAGCAGGAGCCAAAGAAGCACCAACAGCAGTAGCAGCGGCACCAGAATTTTGTCCTGGCTCAATAGGAACACGCTGAGCTCGGCCCATACTGATTCGGAAGGGGCGAGTTGTTGTCGTTGCAGAGGTGCGATAGGTGCAGCCGGCGGTGGTGGTGGAAAACGCGCGAGCAATTCATCAAACTTGCTATCAAGCTTTGTTTCAAACGTCTTCTCAATGCCATCTATCTTCTCCATGGCCTCGTCAAATCTGTTTAGCACATCTTGCACCTGTCCAATCATCATTTGCTGAAACTTATCATGTAGCTGTTTGTTCGTCAGGTTCTCCCAATCAGTCTCATCGGCTTGTGATCCTGCCATGGTTAGCAGCAATAGAAACACACAAGAATATGATCCTACAGACTACTAGGAAGTGGTGGTGGTGGTGTGGTGGACAGTCACAAATCCGTCAAGCAAATCTCAAATTCTTACCAGTTCTTACCCAGCAGCAGGCGGTGATCGGCAACCGCTGTAGTCAAAACTCTCAAAGCTTGGCTATAGCGATTACCAGGGAGAATCAAACGCACGACGTAGATGTATGTGGAGTTGGGAAGGCTTATAATATGGTAGCAAAAAAAAGGTCAGCAATAATCAATTCAGAGATGCAAAGTTGAATAAAAGCTCAACGACGGTACTGTGCTGGTCCTAGGCTAGACCGTGCTAGAGACGCGAGCCTAGTACACTAACAAAATCACGGCGCTGCACGTAAACAAGGGAAAAGCACACTCTGGATTTTTTTTCGCTCCTCTTTTTTTTTTTGCGCTTCTGTTTTTTTTGCGCTGCTCTTTTTTTTTTGCGAAAAATCACTATAATGACGAGTGTCTCAAAACTCTTCCCAAGTCAAACTGACAGGATGGGCACGAAATTTTTTTTGCCCAATTTTTTTTTTCGGCTGCCCGGACCAAAAACTAGAAACGGGTCAAAAAAAACTTTCTATAACGGGGACTGTCTCAATACGCTTAGAAACACCTGAAAATAGGATAGCCAGAAATTTTTTTGTCCCGTGCGTTTTCGGAAATTTTTGGGCCTAAACGGAGGGTGGTTTCCGGACTCTGTTGGAAAATTTTTTTTTTGGAAACCAACCTCTTCTACGGACGGCAAAAGATTGCTGAACCGAACCTACTCAGACAACGTAAACACTAATCGGAAATTAGATGGATCCCGAAAACAAACCTAATATGCTAGGAACTCGGATTGGTGGTGGATATATGGTGGTATGATATGGCAGCGGTGGTGGTATATGGATACGGATTCGAAGCGGTGGCGGATAAGCGGTGGTGATAGATGGCAGGGGCGATGATGATGGTGCGGCGGCGGTGTGACAACTTATGACCAGAACTCAAAACTCTAAAAGACTAGACTCTAAGACCAGCAACTAGACACGACGATGCAACCGCAAATTCAACAACGCAAATACAGAAAAGATTATGCAAAAGGCTCAGATTGGTTCGGATATGATGAACTAACCCTAATTTTTTTTGTGGTTTTTTCGTGGACTATAGGTAGGAAGAACAGACTCGATCTAAACTACGAAAAACTGTAAAATCTCACCGAGCAACCTGGAAATCTGATACCACTTGATAGAGGCAAAGGTGTCCCGCCTTCGATGAGATGGTGGATTTCGCTTTGGTGGAAGTCGACTTTGACGATCCGACTACTTAACGGCGAGGACGCCGCGCCTTAGCAATCGCTAAACCAACTCCGAGAGGTTATTGACCACGCCGGAGCACGATCAACCTGACCACGAGGGTCTGTTTCCTGCGAGCAAAGGAAGAACAAGCAAGAAACTGAGATTGCAATCTGGATATTGCGAATATAAGATGAAAGCTTTATTGATCAAGGTGGGGTTCTGTGACGCCTTTGTCTGGTCGTTGAACACAAACGAAGTACGCGAAGTTGCAACTATGGCGAACTTTTAATCTAAACAAAACCCAAAGTCTAAACGGTGCCCTAAGGGTTGTATATATGGAGGAAGAGGGGGTGAATTTCGTGGCCCTTGGTGGAGGGGTCCGAAACTAACCCTATCTCTTGTTTCCCCACACATACGGACTCTAAAAATAGCCTATACTAATGTTTTTCGAAATTACATGGGCCTGGCCCAATAATAAGGTGACGCAACAACTAGAATAGCCTCTGGACGAAATTTATGAAGTGGCATCTTGTATATTTCGTCCAAGGCTTCATGCACTCATTATGGTGGCTTCAAAGTCCTGAAATCATCTGATAGAGGCAAAGGTGTCCCGTCTTTCGATGAGATGTTGGATTTCGCTTTGGTGGAAGTCGACTTTGACGATCCGACTACGAACGTGCGAGGACGTCGCGCCTTAGCAATCGCTAAACCAACTCCGAGAGGTTATTGACCACGCCGGAGCACGATCAACCTGACCACGAGGGTCTATTTCCTGCGAGCAAACGAAGAACAAGCAAGAAACTGAGATTGCAATCTGGATATTGCGAATATAAGATGGAAGCTTTATTGATCAAGGTGGGGTTCTGTGGACGCCTTTGTCCGGTCGTTGAACACAAACGGCACGCGGGTTGCAGCTATGGCGAACTTTTGATCTAAACAAAACCCAAGTCTAAACGGTGCCCTAAGGGCTGTATATATGGAGGAAGAGGGGTGAATTTCGTGGCCCTTGGTGGAGGGGTCCAAACTAACCCTATCTCTTGTTTCCCACACATACGGACTCTAAAAATAGCCTATACTAATGTATTTCGAAATTACATGGGCCTGGCCCAATAATAAGGTGACGAGCACCTAGAATAGCCTATGGACGAATATTATGAAGTGGCATCTTGTATATTTCGTCCAAGGCTTCATGCACTCCTATGGTGGCTTCAAAGTCCTGAAATCATCACTTGTAACTCCGTTCTGATCTCCTTGCGCATGCCATCAACTCCATGTGCTGTTCTTGCTCCAATGTTCATCCTTCTCCAAGCTAGGCCCTTCATTTCTAAGCAAAACAAATGTATCCAATTTAGGCAGCATCATATTCTCATGAACATTAGAATCATTACCAAGAAACGAAAGTACCTGGTAATTTAGTTGGCGCGCGAGCTCTAGTAATTGGTCCAAGATGTATAGCAGCAGGGGCTGTGGGTGTAACAATGGTATTGATGTCCTCATCATCCTCCCTTCTTGAAATGAAGTCGCCCTCGACGGAAGTTCATCTTCCTCACCCAAATATGGCTTCAAATCTGCAATGTTAAAAGTGGACTAACCCCAAAATCTGCAGGCAGCTCAAGTTTATATGCATTATCATTTACTTTCTCCAACACCTTAAAGGGACCAGCAGCACGTGGCATTAGCTTTGATTTGCGCAAATCAGAAATCTATCCTTACGCAAATGTAACCAAACAAGATCTCCGTGCAAACACAACATGTTTTCTACCCTTATCTCCAGCAAGTTTATATTTAGCATTCATACGCTCAATGTTTTCCTTAGTTAACTCATGCATTTTTAAAATCAACTCAGCACGCTTCTTTAGCATCAAAATTAACCTTCTCCAAGATGGAAGAGGCAATAAATCAATAGGTGCACGAGGTAGGAAACCATACACAATTTCAAAAGGGCACATCTTAGTAGTAGAATGCAATGAACGATTATAAGCAAATTGAATATGAGGCAAGCATTCTTCCCACATTTTCTTATTATTCTTCAAAACAGCCCTAAGCATAGTAGACAATGTTCTATTGACTACTTCAGTTTGTCCATCAGTTTGGGGGTGACAAGTAGTACTAAAAGCAGTTTAGTCCCCAACTTAGCCCATAAACATCTCCAAAAGTGGCTAAGAAATTTAGTATCACGATCTGAAACAATAGTATTTGGCACACCATGCAAGCGAATAATTTCACGAAAGAACAAATCAGCAACATTAACAGCATCATCGCTTTTATGACATGGTATAAAGTGTGCCATTTTCGAGAATCTATCCACGACAACAAATATGCTATCCTCCCTTCTTTGTTCGAGGTAAACCTAAAACAAAGTCCATAGATATATCCTCCCAAGGAACACTAGGTACAGGCAAAGGCATATATAAACCATGAGGATTGAGTCGTGACTTAGCTTTTTGACATGTAGTGCAGCGAGCAACAAAACGCTCAACATCCCGCCTCATTTTTGGCCAAAAGAAATGTGTAGCAAGTATATCCTCCGCCTTCTTCACGCCAAAGTGTCCCATTAGTCCTCCTCCATGCGCCTCCTGCAACAACAAAAGACTAACGGAGCTAGCTGGAATGCATAGCTTGTTAGAACGAAACACAAATCCATCATTAACGATTTAACTTGTTCCATGTTCTACCTTCTTTACAATTCTGCAATACATCGCTAAATTCAGCATCATGCACATATTGATCTTTGATGGTCTCCAAACCAAATATTTTAAAGTCAAGTTGTGAAAGCATAGTATAACGACGAGACAATGCATCAGCAATAACATTTTCTTTACCCTTCTTGTGTTTAATGACATAAGGGAAAGTCTCAATGAATTCAACCCATTTAGCATGTCTACGATTCAGTTTAGCTTGACTTTTAATATGTTTCAAAGATTCATGATCAGAATGTATAACAAATTCTTTGGGCCATAAATAATGTTGCCATGTCTCTAAAGTCCGAACAAGAGCATATAATTCTTTATCATAAGTAGAATAGTTCAGACTAGGCCCACTCAATTTTTCAGAAAAGTATGCAACAGGTTTGCCATCTTGTAATAACACACCTCCTAATCCAATTCCACTAGCATCACATTCAAGCTCAAAAGTCTTATTAAAATCAGGAAGTTGGAGTAAAGGAGCATGTGTCAACTTATCTTTCAATATCGTGAAGGCTTCTTCCTGTGCGGTACCCCAAACAAAAGGCACATCCTTCTTTGTAAGCTCATTGAGAGGTGCAGCAATTGTGCTAAAATCTCTCACAAAATGCATATACAAACCAGCGAGTCCAAGAAAACTCCTCACTTGTGTGACCGTTTTGGGCTGCGGCCAACTCTCAATAGCTTCAATCTTGGCTTTATCAACTTCAATTCCCTGTGGAGTAACAACATAGCCAAGAAAAGATACTCGGTCGGTGCAAAAGGTGCACTTCCCAAGATTACCAAACAAACGTGCATCACGAGAGCATTAAAACAGCACGTAAATGTTCCAAATGTTCTTCCAAAGATCTGCTATAAATCAGTATATCATCAAAATAGACTACCACAAACCGTCCAATGAAAGCACGTAAAACTTCGTTCATTAGTCTCATGAAAGTACTAGGTGCATTAGTCCAAAAGGCATGACTAACCATTCATATAAACCAAACTTAGTTTTAAATGCTGTTTTCCATTCATCTCCCAATTTCATACGAATTTGATGGTATCCACTACGCAAATCAACTTTGGAGAATACTGTAGAGCCACTCAATTCATCAAGCATATCATCTAGCCTAGGAATAGGGTGACGATAACTAATAGTAATATTATTAATGCCTCTACAATCAACACACATACGTGATGTACCATCCTTTTTGGCACTAGAATAATAGGAACAACACAAGGACTAAGGGATTCGCGATATAACCTTTGTCGAGCAGCTCCTGTACTTGACGATAATCTCCTTCGCCTCCTCCGGATTGGTACGGTATGGCGACGGTTGGGTAATGATGCACCGAATTAAGTCAATTTGATGCTCAATCCTCGAATAGGTGGTGATCCCGTGGCACGCCTTGTGGGAAGACGTCAGCGAACTCCTGCAAAATGTTAGTGACAGCAGGAGGCAAAGAGGAAGGCACGTCCTCGAATGAAAATAATGCCTCTTTGCACACAAAAGCATAGCAAACAGATTTGCTAAAATCTAGCTCATCAATATCAGATTTGGTGGCAAGTAAACATGCACTTTTCAATTTAATTTCAGAAGCAACACTAGATGGTTTATTATTAGGCTTCATTTGTTGCTCAAATTCTTTTGCCACAATCTGATTTTCACTCTTATTTTTCTCCTGTTTTGCTTTATTAGCTCTATTAATATCATCTTTCAAAATGGACTCAGGAGTCATAGGAAGCAAAGTAATATTTTTATCCTTATGAACAAGAGTATACTGATTGTTTCTACCATGGTGTACAGAATTTTTATCAAATTGCCATGGTCTACCAAGTAATAAGGAACATGCTTGCATAGGTACCACATCACAATCAACATAATCAGCATATGTAGAGATACTAAAATGCACACGAACAGTACGTGTTACCTTAACCTTGCCGCTGTTGTTGAACCATTGGATGTAGTAAGGATGTGGATGTGGTCTTGTGGTGAGAGATAGCTTCTCCACCATCTCCATGCTAGCCAAGTTGTTGCAGCTCCCTCCATCTATGATGACGCGAATAGAACGTTCCTTCACAACTCCCTTTGTATGGAACAAATTATGCCTCTGATTTTGCTCAGCTTGTGTAACCTGCACACCCAAAACACGTTGAGCAACTAAACATTCATACCTGTCAAGATCTTCAGCAGCCATGTATTGTGTCTCATGATCGAATCATCTCCACCGTGTTCCTCATGTGTAATAAGAGCAAAAGTCTCCTCATCATAATCACTAGCGACTCATACCCACCATCCTCAGTAGCAATCATCACACGCTGAGATTTGCATTCTCTCAAAATGTCCTCTTCCTTACAACGACGACAAATAATATCACTTGTGTGCCCTGTTGACGCCATGGAAGAAGAAGAACTCTGTGCAGGCCCGCAGGTGTGCTCTTGGCAGATAGTGGTGGTTGTGCCTGCTTTCTTGTATCACGGTTGGAGGTGGCACCTGAAGGAGGTGATGGTGCAAAGGAAGTAGATGATGCACGTGGTGTCCATGATGAAGGTCGACCTGCAGAAAAGTTAGTGCGCCGCCAATGCCTGCCGATCCTGCACTTCACGCTTAGCTTTACAAGCAAGATGGAATAAACGAGTGATATTATTATAATCCTTATAGTCTAGAATGGTCTGAATCTCTATTTAATCCACCCAGAAAACGTGCAAGCATAGCTTCATTCTCCTCAACAATACCACATCTAATCAAGCCAGTTTGTAATTCCTGATAATATTCTTCTACAGAATTTTTTCCTTGTCTTAAACGCTGCAATTTTTGAAGTAATTCACGTTGATAGTATGGTGGAACCCAACGAGTACGCATAGCAGTTTTCAAAGCAGCCCAAGTAGCTGGAACAGGATATAATCTACAATGTTCAGACCACCAAACACATGCAAAGCTAGTGAAAGCACAAACAGCAGCAGGAACACGTCTCTCCTCAGGATATTGTAAACATATAAATCGTTGTTCAGTTTCTAACTCCCATGTAAGATATATATCAGGAACATATCTACCCTCAAATGGTGGAATATTCAATTTCAGTTTAGGGAGATGGTCATGATCTCGTACCTGAGGGGGAGCCCTAACATTGCCATTATTTGCATGTGGACGACCTGGTGGTTGTGGTGCTGGTGGTTGCACGTAGTGCTGATGTTGATCAACCTCATCCTCGTAATCACCCACATACTCATCATCCTCCTCGGTACCAGCAGCAGCAGGAGCAGGAGCCAAAGAAGCACCAACAGCAGTAGCAGCGGCACCAGAATTTTATCCTGGCTCAATAGGAACACGCTGAGCTCGTCCATACTGATTCGAAGGGGCGAAGTTGTTGTCGTTGCAGAGGTGCGATAGGTGCAGCCGGCGGTGGTTGTGGAAAACGCGCGAGCAATTCATCAAACTTGCTATCAAGCTTTGTTTCAAACGTCTTCTCAATGCCATCTATCTTCTCCATGGCCTCGTCAAATCTGTTTAGCACATCTTGCACCTGTCCACTCATCATTTGCTGAAATTTATCATGTAGCTGTTTGTTCGTCAGTTCTCCCAATCAGTCTCGCCGGCTTGTGATCCTGCCATGGTTAGCAGCAATAGAAACACACAAGAATATGATCCTACAGACTACTAACAAGAGGTGGTGGTGGTGTCACAAATCCGTCAAGCAAATCTCAAATTCTTACCAGTTCTTACCCAGCAGCAAGCGGTGATCGCAACCGTTGTAATCAAAACTCTCAAAGCTTGGATAGAGCGATTGCCGGGAGAGTCAAACGCACAACGAGATGTATGTGGAGCTGGGAAGGCTTATAATATGGTAGCAAAAGGGTCAGCAATAATCAATTCAGAGATGCAAAGTTGAATAAACGCTCAACGACGGTATCAGTGTTGGTCCTAGGCTAGACCGTGCTAGAGACGCGAGCCTAGAACACTAACAAAATCACGGCGCTGCACGTAAACAAGGAGGAGCACACACTGAATTTTTTTTTTTTTTCACTTTTTTTGCTCTTTTTTTCCTCTTTTTTTTGCTCCGCAACAAATTTTTTCAAAAAGTCTACAAATGGTCTAAAACTGCCTAGCCAGAATTTTCCAGACTTAGTTTTTTTTGAAACCGAACTATTTTTCTTCTGCGGATGGCTCGGAAGTTCGGGAGTCCTTCTCTGTCACGACTCGGAGTATCGCGTGATCTGGAAATCGAGAATAATGCAACAATTACTGGACTCGGACTAGGACTGGTGGCGGAGATGAATCTGGTGGAACTCGGACTGGTGGCGGAGATGAATCTGGTGGAACTCGGACTGGTGGCGGAGATGAATCTGGTGGAACTAGGACTGGTGGCGGAGATGAATCTGGTGGAACTCGGACAGTTGGCGGATATATGTTGCAGGTGAACTCGGATTGGCGTGATGGCGGCGGATATGTGGTGGCGATATGGATTCGGATTGGCGGTGATGATGCGGTGGTAATATATGGCAGCGCAACGTGACAACCTGTGAATGTAACTCAAACTCTAAAAGACTAGACGCTAAGACCAGCAACTTGACACGACGATGCAACCGCAAATTCAACAAAGCAAATACAGAAAAAGATTATGCAAAGGCTCAGATTGGTTCGGATGGGATGAACTAACCCTAATTTTTTTGGCTTTTTCGTGGACTATAGGTATGAAGAACAGACTCGATCTAAACTATGAAAACTCAGAAAATCTCACCGAGCAACCTCGAAATCTGATACCACTTGATAGAGGCGGAGGTGTCCCGATCTTCGATGAGATGATAACTATCGATTTGGTGAAGATGACTTTGACGATCCGACTACAAACGCGTACGACGCTGCGCCTTAGCAATCGCTAAACCAACTCCGAGAGGTTATTGACCACGCCGAGCACAATCAACTCGACCACGAAGGTCTATTCCTGCAAGCAATCAAGAACAAGCAAGAATATGATAAAAGCAATCTGAATATTGCGAGTATATATGAAGTATTGATAAAGGTGAGGATCCGTGAGCGGTCTTGGTCCGGTCGTTGGACACAAACGAAGTACACGGTTGCAATGGCTAACTTTAACTAAACAAACCCGAAGTCTAAACGACGCCCTAAGGGCTGTATATATGGGGGAAAAGGAGGGAATTTCGTGGCCCTTGAGGGTGGGGTCCGAAACCAACCCTAACTCTTGTTTCCCCACACATACGGACTCTAAAAATAGCCTATACTTAAGTATTTCGAAATTACATGGGCCTGGCCCAATAATAAGGTGACGCAGCACCTAGAATAGCCTATGGACGAATATTATGAAGTGGCATCTTGTATATTTCGTCCAAGGCTTCATGCACTCCTTATGGTGGCTTCAAAGTCCTGAAATCATCACTTGTAACTCCGTTTGATCCCCTTGCGCATGCCATCAACTCCATGCGTGTTCTTGCTCCAATGTTCATCCTTCTCCAAGCTAGGCCCTTCATTTGTAAGCAAAACAAATGTATCCAATTTAGGCAGCATCATATTCTCATGAACATTAGAATCATTACCAAGAAACGAAAGTACCTGGTAATTTAATTGGCGTGCGCGAGCTCTAGTAATTGGTCCCGTATATGTAACAGTAGGGGCTGTGGGTGTAACAATGGTATTGATGTCCTCATCATGCAAGGTCCATGCATGAGGTAGTAGCCGTGTCTCATATGCAGAAAGTGACGGTTCGAAGAGGAGTGATTTCACCTTGTGTCCAATGGCGTATGTTCGAGGTCTCGTCATATGTCCTCTTGGGGCTTGGAGAGTAGTCGGAGTGTACATGGGGATGAACGTGGGATGCTCCGCATCAGTAGTGGTCTCTCTCTCTCAAGAGTAGAGATAGGTAGGAGCAAAGCTCACCTAAGAATGAGCTATCACTTTGCTAACCCTAGAAAGGAGGTGGGGGGGTCTATTTATAGCCCAAGGGGCAAAGGGGTAAGTGAGGGGCGAAGGGGTACACGGGCTTCGGCCCAAGTCACGCACGCAGGCGAGGTCCGAATGATCCGGATGGTGGCCCGGATGATCCGGGTGTCGGGGGTCCGGAAGATCAGGGCGACCGTCCGGATGATCCGGCTTCGTCGAGCAGGTTTTGTTGTCTTCGGGCGCGTTAGCCGGATCGTCCGGGAGGTCGTCCGGATCATCCAGGCTCGGCCCGGATCGTCCGGCTGGGGGTCCGGATGATCCGGGCAACTCCAGTCCTGCTCCGTTCTTCTTCTTCCTTTCTTCCGTCTTCTCTTCCACGCTTCCCTCGCGGATGGTGTAGTCGTTCCTTGGCGCTTGCACTCCTCCTCGTCGTCCGTGAAGTTCCAACAATACGTGTCACTTGCCAAATGGGCTCTTGACATGGTGATGTCCGTAGGATGCTCCGCATCACCAAGCCTCCTACAAGCAACGACGACAAGTCAAGTTACAAGAAAACTTCTTCAAGTTCAAGTCGTCCTCATCCTACTACAAGCAACTCCAAGCCGCGTGCTTCATCATATACTCCAACCGATGAGACCGTCAAGACAAGCTCCTTCAAGTGTTTCACTTGCGGCGGCCGAGGCCACAAGTCCTATGAATGCACCAACAAGCGCACCATGATATTCAACGACGATGGCACATACGACTCAATGAGTGAAGATGAAATGGAAGCTATTGAGCAAGTGGCCATGCACCGACGCATCAACGAGAATGAAGATGATCAAGTCTTTTGTGATGAAGATACGAGCCCCGCTCTTATTGTTTCCAAGGTCTTGACACTTCACAACAAGAAGAAGATCAAAGATGCCACATCTTCCACACAAAGGCCAGCATCAACGGACGCTCAGTCAAGGTCATCATCGATGGAGGTAGTTGCCACAACTTGGCAAGCGAAGAACTATGCTCCAAGCTCCAATTGGTCAAAAAGAAGCATCCGCAACCCTACAAGGTTCAATGGTCAAAAAAAAGTATCCTTCAAAATCGGTGCGTATGAGGACACTTTGGAGTGTGATGTGGTCCCAATGACCGGTTGCCACCTCCTCCTTGGTCGGCCATGGCAATTCGACCGTGGTGTCTACCACAATGGGCGTACAAACCACTATAGCTTCAAGATGAAAGGCAAAGAATATGTCCTACGACCCATGTCTCCTTGTCAAGTGATAGCCGACAAACAAGCCACCAACCAAAGAGAGAAGAGTGAGAAAGTGAGCCACCAAAAAGTGAGTGAGAGTCACAAGCCAAATTTGAGCGCCTCTTCGCCTAGAGAGAAAAACCTCATACTATTCGCCACCAAACATGAGATGAGAGAAGTGTGTGAGAACCCATCGAGTGTGATGCACTTTGTCCTTGTGTGCAAGGATGGAGAACCGAAAACTAACACCACTCATGAGCTACCTTTGGTGTTTCAATCTCTTTTGCAGGAATTTCAAGATGTTTTCCCCGATGAGTTACCTCCGGGCCTACCTCCTCTACGAGGCATTGAGCATCGAATCGACCTCATCCCCGGAGCACCACTTCCAAACAAAGCTCCATACCGTGTCAACCCCGAAGAAACCAAGGAGATTCAACGGCAAGTACAACAACTAATCGACAACGGTCATGTACGTGAAAGCTTAAGCCCTTGTGTCGTTCCCGTTATACTTGTGCCTAAGCCCGATGGAAGTGATGCGGAGCATCCTACGGACATCACCATGTCAAGAGTCCACTTGGCAAGTGACACGTGCGACATCTACTTCACATACACAAAGGTGAATCATCTCCTTTACACGAGCTCACTTGACACTCTCGAGGATGGTATACTACTTGACACTTCTCCCGTGTGCATGCATAGGTATTGTCGAAACATCACGGATGTCGAGGAGGAGTGCGAGCGCAAGTGTACGTCTACACCATCCGCGAGGGAAGCATGGAAGAGAAGACGAAAGAAAGGAGAAGAAGACGGAGCAGCGGCTGAAGATAGCCCGGACGTCCGGACCGCCGTTCGGATCATCCGGACCCAGCCGAATCATCCGGGTCCCCCTCCGGATCATCCGGGTATCCGCGCCGAAGACACCCGAAGGGTCCTCCTGAAGCCGGATCATCCGGCCCACCTCCCGGATCATCCGGACGACGGCCGGATCATCCGACCCCATCCGGATCATCCGGCCTTGCTCTGATGTAACGCTTGGGCCGAGGCCCATGTACCCATTCGCCCCCTCACTTACCCCTTCGCCCACTAGACTATAAATAGACCTCCTCCTCCCCATTTTTAGGGTTAGCAAAGTGATAGCTCATTCTTAGGTGAGCTTTGCTCCTACCTATCTCTACTCTTGAGAGAGAGAGACCATTACTCCATTGGAGGCCAAGACCTCCATCTAGGAGAAGATCCCGCGGGATATCATCAAGACCCCCTTGTGGGAAGATCCATCTAGGATATCATCAAGACCTCCTCTTGGAGATGAACCTTACCTTGTATCTTTCCCTTTGTTGTTCATGTACCTTGTGGATCTTGTGTGTTTGATTGTCTAGTGGATGTGTGATTGGACTTGTTCTTGAGTGTTTCCCCTTGTGATTTCTCTCCGTTCTTCCCTGTGTTCATCGTGTTCTTCGAGGGATCCCACTCCAAACGTGAAAGATCGCCGCTATAGGGTTCCACCCTACATCATATGGTATCATGAGCCACGTTGATCACGTTTTTGGAGCCCCTACCCCTCTTTTTCTTGCTTGATTTTGTTGTTTTCGTCCTAAATCCGAAAATCCCCACCAAAAATAGCCCCAAATTTTTTTGTGATTTGTTGGTTTGATGATGTTTTCTTGATTTTGATCCGTGGATTTGCTTGATCTAGCATCTCCCCAAGTTTCCACACCTTCCATCCATGAAATCCCTCAAATTTTGACCCCAAAATCCCCAAATTCCGCCAAAAAATTCGTCTCCACGAGCAAAATCCCGAGCAGTTTGACCTGCCCGGATCATCCGGAAGAGCTCCCGGATCATCCGGATCCACCCGGATCAGCTGGACCATCTCCCGGATGTCCCGACGCCCCACACGACAGAAATCCGATTGACGAACCCGGATCATCCGGACCTACTGATGAGGACATCAATACCATTGTTACACCCACAGCCCCTGCTGCTATACATACTGGACCAATTACTAGAGCTCACAAGACGCCAACTAAATTACCGTGTACTTTCGCTTTCTTGGTAATGATTCTAATGTTCATGAGAATATGATGCTGCTTAAATTGGATACATTTGTTTTGCTTACAAATGAAGGGCCTAGCTTGGAGAAGGATGAGCATTGGAGCAAGAACACACATGGAGTTGATGGCATGCTAAGGGATCAAGAACGGAGTTACAAGTGATGATTTCAGGACTTTGAAGCCACCATAAGGAGTGCATGAAGCCTTGGACGAAATATACAAGATGCCACTTCATAATATTCGTCCATAGGCTATTCTTGGTGCTGCGTCACCTTATTATTGGGCCAGGCCCATGTAATTTCGAAATACATTAGTATAGGCTATTTTTAGAGTCCGTGTGTGGGGAAACAAGAGATAGGGTTAGTTTCGGACCCTCCACCAAGGGCCACGAAATTCACCCCTCTTCCTCCATATATACAGCCCTTAGGGCACCGCTTAGACTTGGGTTTTGTTTAGATCAAAAGTTCGCCATAGCTGCAACTTCGCAGATTTCGCTTGTGTTCAACGACTGCACAAAGGCGCCACAGTAACCCCACCTTGATCAATAAAGCTTTCATCTTATATTCGCAATATCCAGATTGCAATCTCAGTTTCTTGCTTGTTCTTCGCTTGCTCGCAGGAAATAGACCCTTGTGGTCGTTGATCGTGTTCGGCGTGGTCAATAACCTCTCGGAGTTGGTTTAGCGATTGCTATATGCGCGACGCCCTCGCACGTCAGAGTCGGATCGTCAAAGTCGACTTCCACCAAAGCGAAATCCACCATCTCATCGAAAGACGGGACACCTCTCGCCTCTATCAAGTGGTATCAGATTTCCAGGTTGCTCGGTGAGATTTCACAGTTTTTCGTAGTTTAGATCGAGTCTGTTCTTCATACCTACAGTCCACGAAAAAGCCACAAAAAAATTTAGGGTTAGGTCATCATATCCAACCAATCTGAGCCTTTGCATAATCTTTTCTCAGATTTGCGTTGTTGAATTTGCGGTTGCATCGCCGTGTCTAGTTGCTGGTCTTAGAGTCTAGTCTTTAGAGTTTCGAGTTCGGTCATAAGTTGTCACGCCGCCGCACCATCATCATCGCCTCGCCATCTACCACCACCGCTTATCCGCCACCGCTCAATCCGTATCCATATACCACCACCGCTGCCATATACCACCACCGCTGCTATATACCACCACCATATATCCACCACCAATCCGAGTTCCTTGCATATTCGATTTGTTTTCGGATCCATCTAAATTCGATTCGTGTTTCCTTGTCTCGAGTAGGTTTCGATTCCAGCAATCTTTTGCCGTCCGTAGAAGAGGTTGGTTTCAAAAAAAAAAAAAAATTTGGTCGAAAAATTTCGTGCCCATCCTGTCGGTTTGACTGGAAGAGTTTTGAGACACTCGCCATTATAGTGATTTTTCGCAAAAAAAAAAAAAAAAGAGTCCGAAACCACCTCCGCTTAGGCCCAAAATTTTCCAAAACGCACGGATAAAAAATTTTCTGGCTATCCTATTTTAGGTGTTTCTAAGCGTATTGAGACAATCAAGTTATAGAAAGTTTTTTGACCCGCTTCAGTTTTTGGGTCCGGCAAAAAAAAAAAAATTTGGTCGAAAAAATTTCGTGCCCATCCTGTCAGTTTGACCTGGGAAGAGTTTTGAGACACTCGCCATTATAGTGATTTTTCGCAAAAAAAAAAAGCAGCGCAAAAAAAAAACAGCGCAAAAAAAAAAGCGAAAAAAAAAATTCAGAGTGTGCTTTTCCTTTGTTTACGTGCAGCGTCGTGATTTTGTTAGTGTTCTAGGCTCGCGTCTCTAGCACGGTTCAGCCTAGGACCAGCACAAGACCGCTGCTGAGCGCTTATTCAACTTTGCATCTCTGATTTGATTATTGCTGACCCTTTTTGCTACCATATTATAAGCCTTCCCAGCTCCACATACATCTACGCCGTATGCGCTTGATTCTCCCCGTAATCGCTATAGCCAAGCTTTGAGAGTTTTGACTACAACGGTTGCCGATCACCTCCTGCTGCTGGGTAAGAACTGGTAAGAATTTGGGATTTGCTTCACGGATTTGTGACTGTCCACCACACCACCACCACCACTTCCTAGTAGTCTGAGGATCATATTCTTGTGTGTTTCTATTGCTGCTAACCATGGCAGGAACACAGGCCGATGAGACTGATTGGGAGAACCCGACAAACAAACAGCTACATGATAAGTTTCAGCAAATGATGATTGGACAGGTGCAAGATGTGGTAAACAGATTTGACGAGGCCATGGAGAAGATAGATGGCATTGAGAAGACGCTTGAAACAAAGCTTGATAGCAAGTTTGATGAATTGCTCGCTGCTTTCCACAACCACCGCCGCTGCACCTATCGCACCTCTGCAACGACAACAACTACGCCCCTTCCGAATCAGTATGGACGAGCTCAGCGTGTTCCTCTTGAGCCAGACAAAATTCTGGTGCCGCTGCTACTCTGTTGGTGCTTCTTTGGCTCCTGCCATCTGCTGCTGCTGGTACCGAGGAGGATGATTATGTGGGAGATTACGAGGAGGAGGTTGATCAACATCGAACCACGTGCAACCACCAGCACCACAACCACCAGGTCGCCCACATGCAAATAATGGCAATGCTAGGGCTCCCCTCAGTACGAGATCATGACCATCTCCCTAAACTGAAATTGAATATTCCACCATTTGAGGGTAGATATGTTCCTGATATATATCTTACTTGGGAGTTAGAAACTGAACAACGATTTACATGTTTACAATATCCCGAGGAGAGACGTGTTCCTCGCTGCTGTTTGTGCTTTCACTAGCTTTGCATGTGTTTGGTGGTCTGAACATTGTAGATTATATCCTGTTCCAGCTACTTGGGCTGCTTTGAAAACTGCTATGCGTATCGTGGGTTCCACCATATTATCAACGTGAATTACTTCAAAATTGCAGCGCTTAAGACAAGGAAAAATTCTGTAGAAGAATATTATCAGGAATTGCAAACTGGCTTGATTAGATGTGGTATTGTTGAGGAGAATGAAGCTATGCTTGCACGCTTTCTGGGTGGATTAAATAGAGAGATTCAGACCATTCTAGACTATAAGGATTATAATAATATCACTCGCTTATTCCATCTTGCTTGTAAAGCTGAACGTGAAGTGCAGGATCGACGTGCATTGGCGCCGCACTAACTTTTCTCTGCAGGTCGGCCTTCATCATGGACACCACGCATCATCTACTTCCACACGCTCGCTACACCGCACCTCCGCCGGTGCCACCTCCAACCGTGATACAAGAAAGCAGGCACAACCACCACTATCTGCCAAGAGCACACCTGCTGGGCCTGCACAGAGCTCTTCTTCCATGGCGCCAACAGGCACACAAGTGATATTATTTGTCGTCGTTGTAAGGGAAGAGGACATTTTATGAGAGAATGCAAATCTCAGCGCAGTGATGATTGCTACGGAGGATGGTGGGTATGAGTCCGCTAGTGACTATGATGAGGAGACTTTGGCTCTTATTACACATGAGGAACACGGTGGAGATGATTCTGATCATGAGACACAATACATGGCTGCTGAAGATGCCGACAGGTATGAATGTTTAGTTGCTCAACGTGTTTTGAGTGTGCAGGTTACACAAGCTGAGCAAAATCAGAGGCATAATTTGTTCCATACAAAGGAGTTGTGAAGGAACGTTCTATTCAAGGCCATCATAGATGGAGGGAGCTGCAACAACTTGGCTAGCAAGGAGATGGTGGAGAAGCTATCTCTCACCACAAGACCACATCCACATCCTTACTACATCCAATGGTTCAATAACAGCGGCAAGGTGAAGGTAACACGACTGTTCGTGTGCATTTTAGTATCTCTACATATGCTGATTATGTTGATTGTGATGTGGTACCTATGCAAGCATGTTCCTTGTTACTTGGTAGACCATGGCAATTTGATAAAATTCTGTACACCATGGTAGAAACAATCAGTATACTCTTGTTCATAAGGATAAAATATTACTTTGCTTCCTATGACTCCTGAGTCCATTTTGAAAGATGATATTAATAGAGCTAATAAAGCAAAACAGGAGAAAATAAGAGTGAAAATCAGATTGTGGCAAAAGAATTTGAGCAACACATGAAGCCTAATAATAAACCATCTACTGTTGCTTCTGAAATTAAATTGAAAAGTGCATGTTTACTTGCCACCAAATCTGATATTGATGAGCTAGATTTTGGCAAATCTATTTGCTATGCTTTTGTGTGCAAAGAGGCATTATTTTCATTCGAGGACGTGCCTTCCTCTTTGCCCCCTGCTGTCACTAACATTTTGCAGGAGTTCGCTGACGTCTTTCCACAAGACGTGCCACCGGGATTACCACCTATTCGAGGGATTGAGCATCAAATTGACTTAATTCCCGGTGCATCGTTACCCAACCGTGCACCATACCGTACCAATCCAGAGGAGACGAAGGAGATTATGCGTCAAGTACAGGAGCTGCTCGACAAAGGTTATATACGCGAATCCCTTAGTCCTTGTGCTGTTCCTATTATTCTAGTGCCGAAAAAGGATGGTACGTCACGTATGTGTGTTGATTGTAGAGGCATTAATAATATTACTATTCGTTATCGTCACCCTATTCCTAGGCTAGATGATATGCTTGATGAACTGAGTGGCTCTACAATATTCTCCAAAGTTGATTTGCGAGTGGATACCATCAAATTCGTATGAAATTGGGAGATGAATGGAAAACAGCATTTAAAACTAAGTTTGGATTATATGAGTGGTTAGTCATGCCTTTTGGGTTAACTAATGCACCTAGTACTTTCATGAGATTAATGAACGAAGTTTTACGTGCTTTCATTGGACGATTTGTGGTAGTCTATTTTGATGATATACTGATTTATAGCAAATCTTTGGAAGAACATTTGGAACATTTACGTGTTGTTTTAATGCTCTACGTGATGCACGCTTGTTTGGTAACCTTGGGAAGTGCACCTTTTGCACCGACCGAGTATCTTTTCTTGGCTATGTTGTTACTCCACAGGAATTGAAGTTGATAAAGCCAAGATTGAAGCTATTGAGAGTTGGCCGCAGCCCAAAACGGTCACACAAGTGAGGAGTTTCCTTGGCCTCGCTGGTTTCTATAGGCGCTTTGTCGAGATTTCAGCACCATTGCTGCACCTCTCAACGAGCTTACAAAGAAGGATGTGCCTTTTGTTTGGGGTACCGCACAGAAGAAGCCTTCACGGTATTGAAAGCTAAGTTGACACATGCTCCTTTACTCCAACTTCCTGATTTTAATAAGACTTTTGAGCTTGAATGTGATGCTAGTGGAATTGGATTAGAGGTGTGTTATTACAAGATGGCAAACCTGTTGCATACTTTTCTGAAAAATTGAATGGGCCTAGTCTGAATTACTCTACTTATGATAAAGAATTATATGCTTTGTTCGGACTTTAGAAACATGGCAACATTATTTATGGCCCAAAGAATTTGTTATACATTCTGATCATGAATCTTTGAAACATATTAAAAGTCAAGCTAAACTGAATCGTAGACATGCTAAATGGGTTGAATTCATTGAGACTTTCCCTTATGTCATTAAACACAAGAAGGGTAAAGAAAATGTTATTGCTGATGCATTGTCTCGTCGCTATACTATGCTTTCACAACTTGACTTCAAAATATTTGGTTTGGAGACCATCAAAGATCAATATGTGCATGATGCTGATTTTAAAGATGTATTGCAGAATTGTAAAGAAGGTAGAACATGGAACAAGTTCGTCATTAATGATGGATTTCTGTTTCGCTTCTAACAAGCTATGCATTCCAGCTAGCTCCGCTTGTCTTTTGTTGTTGCAGGAGGCGCATGGAGGAGGACTAATGGGACACTTTGGCGTGAAGAAGACTGAGGATATACTAGCTACACATTTCTTTTGGCCAAAGATGAGACGGATGTTGAGCGTTTTGTTGCTCGCTGCACTACATGTCAAAAAGCTAAGTCACGACTCAATCCTCATGGTTTATATATGCCTTTGCCTGTACCTAGTGTTCCTTGGGAGGATATATCTATGGACTTTGTTTTAGGTTTACCTCGAACAAAGAAGGGAGGATAGCATATTTGTTGTCGTGGATAGATTCTCTAAAATGGCACACTTTATACCATGTCATAAAAGCGATGATGCTGTTAATGTTGCTGATTTGTTCTTTCGTGAAATTATTCGCTTGCATGGTGTGCCAAATACTATTGTTTCAGATCGTGATACTAAATTTCTTAGCCACTTTTGGAGATGTTTATGGGCTAAGTTGGGGACTAAACTACTTTTTAGTACTACTTGTCACCCCAAACTGATGGATAAACTGAAGTAGTCAATAGAACATTGTCTACTATGCTTAGGGCTGTTTTGAAGAATAATAAGAAAATGTGGGAAGAATGCTTGCCTCATATTGAATTTGCTTATAATCGCTCATTGCATTCTACTACTAAGATGTGCCCTTTTGAAATTGTGTATGGTTTCCTACCTCGTGCACCTATTGATTTATTGCCTCTTCCATCTTCGGAGAAGGTTAATTTTGATGCTAAAGAACGTGCTGAATTGATTTTAAAATGCATGAGTTAACTAAGGAAAACATTGAGCGTATGAATGCTAAATATAAACTTGCTGGAGATAAGGGTAGAAAACATGTTGTGTTTGCACCGGAGATCTTGTTTGGTTACATTTATGTAAGGATAGATTTCTGATTTGCGCAAATCAAAGCTAATGCCACGTGCTGCTGGTCCCTTTAAAGTGTTGGAGAAAGTAAATGATAATGCATATAAACTTGAGCTGCCTGCAGATTTTGGGGTTAGTCCCACTTTTAACATTGCAGATTTGAAGCCATATTTGGGTGAGGAAGATGAGCTGTCGTCGAGGACGACTTCATTTCAAGAAGGGGAGGATGATGAGGACATCAATACCATTGTTACACCCACAGCCCCTGCTGCTATACATACTGGACCAATTACTAGAGCTCACAAGACGCCAACTAAATTACCAGGTACTTTCGCTTTCTTGGTAATGATTCTAATGTTCATGAGAATATGATGCTGCTTAAATTGGATACATTTGTTTTGCTTACAAATGAAGGGCCTAGCTTGGAGAAGGATGAGCATTGGAGCAAGAACACACATGGAGTTGATGGCATGCAAGGGGATCAAGAACGGAGTTACAAGTGATGATTTCAGGACTTTGAAGCCACCATAAGGAGTGCATGAAGCCTTGGACGAAATATACAAGATGCCACTTCATAATATTCGTCCATAGGCTATTCTAGGTGCTGCGTCACCTTATTATTGGGCCAGGCCCATGTAATTTCGAAATACATTAGTATAGGCTATTTTTAGAGTCCGTATGTGTTGGGAAACAAGAGATAGGGTTAGTTTGACCCCTCCACCAAGGGCCACGAAATTCACCCCTCTTCCTCCATATATACAGCCCTTAGGGCACCGCTTAGACTTGGGTTTTGTTTAGATCAAAAGTTCGCCATAGCTGCAACTTCGCAGATTTCGCTTGTGTTCAACGACTGCATAAAGGCGCCACAGAACCCCACCTTGATCAATAAAGCTTTCATCTTATATTCGCAATATCCAGATTGCAATCTCAGTTTCTTGCTTGTTCTTCGCTTGCTCGCAGGAAATAGACCCTTGTGGTCGTTGATCGTGTTCGGCGTGGTCAATAACCTCTCGGAGTTGGTTTAGCGATTGCTAAATGCGACGTCCTCGCACGCTCGTAGTCGGATCGTCAAAGTCGACTTCCACCAAAGCGAAATCCACCATCTCATCGAAAGACGGGACACCTCTGCCTCTATCACCTACTCCCGGATGTCCGGGTACCCTGACACTGACTCGGCTGAATTCTTGTTTTGGCCATAACTAATTCATCCGGAGTCCGTTTTCGACGTTCTTTAGCTCGTTTTGAAGCTCTTGACATCCCCCATCCCACGAAAATACCACCAACATCATTTGACTCCATCATATTTTCTGAAATTTGGCAAGTTTTCCTAGGCCCTCCACCATATCATCCGCATTACCACCACCGACTTCCGCAACCTAACCCATTTTGTTCCCCATTGCATATGTGGTTGTTTGAGTTGTGACTAGAGTCTCGTAAGGTGTTTCGGCTACTTAGGGACAATTGCTTCTTCATCAACCACCACCACCACTTCCGCATAGACGTGCCCACCTTACATTTCCACCCAAACTTAACCCAATTGTTGTTTGAGCTTGTTTGAGTTGTGGCTTATGTCTCCTAAGGTGTTTCGGCTACTTAGGGACGACAACTTCAACTCCGACACGTGTATAGCCCATCATTCCACTTCCGCATTGCCGAGTGCAAACCACCACTGCTTTTCTGCTACCACCATTTGACATTTGTCATTTGAGATTTTGAGTTTGCGGTTTTTCCGTTTCCTAAGGTGTTTCGGCTACTTAGGGACGATTCTCCATCATCTTGGTATCTACACCAAGAACACCGCCACTCATCATCGAAAGGACGGTAACCTCGACGACACCATTTTATATTCCCTTGCAATTGCATTGTTAACCCCTAGCCCATTTTGCGTTACTTGCCTATCGAGACTAGCCATTTGAGTATTGCCGGCAATGTTACTTGTGCACATTAGTGATCCACCATTCCATTGCATATATACCATATCATATTGGTATCATATCATCCTTTGTGTCACAATATCGTTCCCGCATATACACAATTGCTATCTTGGTTGGTGCATTGTGCAAATTGGCCATAGAGAAAAAAAAAGAGAAAAAGCTTTTAAGCAAAAAGAGAGCAAAGAGCTCGTGAGCAAGTGCCATAGCATCATACCCCCATTGCAAATAAGATCCATACCAAAATCTACATCATATGATATCATGCTTGAGAGAAACACCGGGAACCATACAAACATAGCATACTTGGGATAGAAGAATATCCATTTTGCATATTATAGGTTGTGCACAAGTGTCGTATCCGCCTATTGAGCAATCGTGCTAGCGCTCTCTTGAGTTGTGCAACACGAAGCGTTTTCCGTGGATTCCACATTTGTGCTCATT
>JAHHZJ010003019.1:0-153141 GCA_021437245.1 Aegilops speltoides | reverse complement strand
TTGGTTCTTTGTGGCGCCTCCGATGCGGCCAAGCCGGCTACATTCTGACGCGACAGCGTCGAGGAAACTCTTGGACTCGCTCGCGTCATCGGCGGCGCTCTTCACCTCGAAGTTTTAGCTCGTCGTCGCCGCTTTGGCGCGCGGATATTCTCCGGCGTGGCGTGCAGAGGCGATTGGCCCCGAACAGGTTAGCGATAGCCGCGCCGCTCTGCTGGACCCGCACCTAAGCGGCTAGGCCCGGGTCGGGGCGGCGAACCGCCCATAAGCGCGATCCATCTCATCTTTGGTAGGAACCGACAAGCGTCTCATGCTTGCCGCTTCTTGGCGCCTTGACGATCTGAAGCGGCGCGCCTCCAGCGTCTCGGTGTCTGCATCTTCCGGAATAAGCGCGGTCAGCTCGTGAAAACGCGTCCCGAGTGGGTCATAAGCTCCCTCACCGGAGCGCTTCGCCATGGCCGATGCGAGCACCTCCGTGGCGGCGCTTCGCCCGCTCTCCTCGTGAAGGCGGCTCGTCGTGAACCACCATGTTGGTGGGGAGCAGCGTCGGCGATGCGGTGTCGGTCGACCAGCATCGGTTCGGTGGAAACCTACGGACTCAAGTCCACGGCAGGCTCGCCCGGTGGCGTGGAGTTGGTCGAGAGGCCAGCGAGGAAGTTCTCGGGCCGCCGTGCTGCGTCAAATGCAGGTTGGCGGAGAGGTGAACCTCGCCGACAAGTTGGCGAAGCAGGTGGTTCTTGAGCAACCTCAGGCGCTCTTGTATGGCGTCGGCGTGAACTCCGTCTGGCGTGCTGGCTGGCTGCGCTTCGCCGGGAGAAAAGGGTTCCGTCGAGCAGATCTCCGGACGACGGTGCACCTCGCCCCTCGATGGGCGCCAAATGTTGGGGGTTGGAGTGCGACATATGCCAAGGATAGCTTATCATGGTGGGGCGAGTAGAACATCGCCGGTGCACAGAAGCGGGATGAGGTGAACATACCTTGGCGGATCTTACCCAGCTTGAGGGCTCTACGAGGAGATAACACCTCTCTGCTTTCTCTGCGGGGTCTCGCGCATGATCACTAAGGCAAAGTGAGTACAAGGTTGCTCCTTGAGCTGTTTACGGAGGTAGGAGAAGGCAAGGCTAGCTCTCCCTTCCTATATGATCTGGTCTAGTGCTAATGGATTGAACCCTTTGCATGGGTGCCTGGGGTTTATATAGGCCTACCCATAGGGGTACAATGGTAAACCGGCTGGCGTGGGTCCCAACCGTCATCTCTCGAGCCACGTCTTCTCCGCCCGACCTCTGGGGCCCGCCCGATTGAGTGGGCCCCGCCGCGTGACCTGAATGCAGGCGACAGGCCCTTGTCCGCCATGTGGCGGATCTTGCCGGCTGCGGATTCTTGGCGATGCTTGTAATGTGTGGCTTGGTCGAAGTGCGTGGCAATCTGCATGCCGCCGCTGGCGAAGCGATCCTTGTGCTATTTCCCGTCTCGTCGATTAATGGCGTGCGGGGCCCGTGGGAAGGGCAGCCGACTCTCGGGGCGACTCCCAGGTCCGTCTTGTGGCTCTCGCCGTCTTACAGTACTCCCGCCGATTGGCGAAACCCGCCCGTCCACAGGTAAATGCAGACATGCCGTCGTGAACGCGAGGCTCCGCCCGAGGCTGATGTCAAAGCTGGCATAAGCAGATGCCGCGACCGAAGATCTCCGTCGATGCGGCGCTTGCTATACGCCTACCCTCGATAAGCAGGCGGGAATAGGCTACGGGTGGCGTTCCGTCCGTCCATTATCGCAGTTGGAGTCGCGGGCCGACTCCCTATAGCCAGCTTCTCCGGAAGTCGCCGGCCAGGAGTCGGCTTATCTCGGAGTCGCCTCTGGGACTCGACTTATCTTGGAGTCGTCTCTGGGACTCAGCTTATCTTGGAGTCATCTCTGGGACTCGGCTTATCTTGGAGTCATCTCAGGGACTCGAGGGGCGCAACCTGCCCTGATGTCTTGAAAGGTTCTGGGACTCGGGTTAGCCTACCCGTGGCCCATTACTCCGACAGTACTGCGTGTACCACGACCTCCACACACACAACACCAATGAATGCCAAGAGCTCCGAGCCGTGCGTGAAGGAAGGGTCGGCCCGGCGTCGACCGCGATGGCCAAGGCTATGGCGAGGAGGAGGAAGGAGCGCGGGGCCTTTGGGAAGACCATGCCCCCACCAATGGTGGCGCGACCAACCTCGCGGGGATCGCTAGCAGGACCCGCCTCGCGAGGGACACTGGAGGGATCAACCTCGTGAGGATCGCCCGCAAGGCAAGGCAGACCTCCCTCCGCTGCCGCTACAGCCAAGGAGAAATGAGGACCGTCATCAGGACGAGGGGGCTGGGGGCTTCCAGGAGCCACGTGCGATCGCCTGCATCCTGGGTGGAGCTCAAGCCCCAGCCTCTCAACGCATCTTCAAGCAGTTCGCCTGCGAAGTAAATGCATTCCTCCCCAGGCTCGAGGCCACGTGCCCTCTCCGGTGGTCGGCGTGCACCGTCACGTTCAGCTCAGCGGATCAGCTCAAGTGCGCGGCCACAGCCGGAGTCCTCCCAATTCTTTGTTCCCCAATCATCAGCAACGTGCTAGTCACCAGGACCCTCATCGATGGCGGGGCAGGGCTCAACGTCTTGTCCATGGAAATGTTCAACAATCTCCAAGTGCCCTACAATCAGCTTCAGCCAACCAAGCCTTTCTCCGGAGTCACCGATGGCTCCACGGTCCTGATTGGGCAGGTCCGCCTCCCTATCACCTTCGGGGCACGCGACAACTACCGCACCGAGCTCATCGACTTTGACATCGCCCACATTCGCCTGCCATACAACGCCATCCTCGGGTACCCAGCGCTGGCCAAGTTCATGGCCATAACCCACCACAGCTATAACGTCCTCAAGATGCCAGGAAGTGGCGGAGTCATGACGGTGCCTTTCAAAGAGAAAGACGCGGTGTGCTCCCTAGAACGAGCCTTTCAGGCCGCATCACTGGAAGACCCGGATCACGGAAGCAGGAGGCTTCCCGAGACCGCCCCCAAGAAGAAGAAGACATCGTCCGGCCAGGCCCCTCAGGAGGCAGGCCCCTCAGGGCCTGCGCCTGCCCAGGGGGAACCTCCTTCCATCGCGTAGGGAAGCGCGCCCGGTGCCCTCCTCAGGCAGGGCTCGGGGGCTCTCCCCTGGAGGGCCACCGACCTCACCAAGGTCACGAGGGAGGCGCTTGGGCACCACTTGGAGGCGTGTTTCGAAGCACGTTTCCCTCAAGAAGGAGCAAGGCAAGGAGGGCCAAACCCTCAAGAGTTCGTCAGCAAGGCCATTCAGAGCTCTGAGGTCAAGAGTCATGAGAGCAGCCGCCACTACTCAGCTGTGGCCCCCATCCAGCGAGGATGGTGGGCTGCGCGTCTGCATCGACATACCAGGGCTCAACTAAGCCGCCTCTCAGGAGCGCCTCTGGCCCTCGCAAGTGGGGCGCTGTGAAGGTCCACCCCACAGCTATGTTCGCATGCCTTATGGCTTGCCGAACGCGGCCGCCACACACCAGCGCCTCATGAGGGGCATCCTAGAGGCTCAGGAGGCTAGGCATTCTGCAGTCCTGGCGGAGATGGAGATGGTTCGCGAGGAGCCACCAGCGCCCCCGGAACCTCCCGAGGCTCCTGGGCCTGAGGGCTCGTGAGGATCGGCTCCCGCACTCCACCGCACCTGCTGCTTCAACACCCTTCATTGTCAACATTATCAGGTGACATCTTCCAAGTTTCGTTTCTAGCTGGGAGCGCCCTCAGGTTTGGATTATTCCCAGGCCGCGTGGGTCCGTCCCTGCGGCGTGTATCCCTTTTGCTCGTGTTTTTAGCTTACTTTGTTGGGGGCACCCCTCGGGCTGCATTATCCCCAAGTCGCTCGGGTCAGACCCAGCGGCATGTACCCCTCTTGCGTTTATCTTCAGGCCATGCTTTCGACCCATCATGCTTGTTATTTGGTGCCTGTCTGTGGCACCTTTTCTTCCTCGATGTCGGCAGCTTGCGCGTTAAGGTGGGGGGGGGGTACCTGAGCATCGCGACTCAGGGCTCCTACCGGCTCTCCAGCCCTCACCCTCTGGCCTTGTCCACGACATCACGACCTGGCATACCAGCGACGGTTGAGAACAGCTCGAGGGCCGGGACCCGAGGACGTAGAGCTTCGACATCTAACCAAGCTTGCACGTTAAAGGGGGGTACCTACGCATCGCGACTCAGGGCTCCTACCGGCTCTCCAGCCCTCACCCTCTGGCCTTGTCCACGGCATCGCGACCTGGCATACCAGCGACGGTTGTGACTAGCTCGTGGGCCGGGACCCGAGGACGTAGAGCTTCGACATCTAACCAAATTTGCAGGAACACACCCCAAGATAAGGCCCAGTGCCAGGCGCAACCCGCCTTGAGGTAGGGCCCCGTGAGTTCCGCGCTGGCTCACGGGTGCCCAGATACACCTTGTCAGGCCCTACCGTGCCAGCCACGTGTCAGGGCGGGGCTGTACACGCCCCGGGGGCTCCTCCCGGAGGGGAGCCCCCTCCCACACACCAGTGGAAGTACCATGCTCCGCGCTGGCTATGCGTGTACACATACGGAGGCGCTATGCTCCACACTGGTGATAAACAACTGAGGGTGGCCCCCGGGCCACATCAACCTCAGGGAGCCAGAGCTCAGTGTCTAGCCTCATCGCAACGCCTCCCCTCGGGAGTGCTGTGCGAGGGGGCTGGGCACGGGGGCTGCGCCTGGGTCACGCCCAGACGCACGCCACCCAGCCAGGCCCCCTGGGCCTAGTTCATCGCACGTCCCTCCCCGAGTGGAGCCAAGGTACGAAGGCCATTTGAGCGTCAAGGGGGACTCCTGAGCATCACGACTCAGGAGCCTAACTGGTCACGTAGCCCCTCACTCCTTAGGTCCGAAAGGCTAACGGCGGTTGAGGTATGCGCGGTGCCGGGCTCTGCAGACGTAGAATGGTAGATCCACCCGCATCTCACCTCCCTAAGGAGTCACCCCCACATCTCACCTCCGTACTTGCTGTTCGAGCGCCAAGGGGGACTCCTGAGCATCGCGACTCAGGAGCCTAACTTGTCACATAGCCCCTCACTCCTTGGTCCCATCCTGGTTTCCGGTTGGGGCTAACGGTGGCTGAGGTATGCGTGGGGCCGGGCTCTACTGGCGTAGAACATAAGCAAGTAGGAAGGAATAGCACAAATTTCAAGGAATTCAAAAGCAAATATTACAGTCCATACTGTTATCACAACACCAAATGCAAGTTTTAACGCCTCCCCGAGGCATGGTACATGTGCAGGAATTAAAAGCAGGACGGGAGCCACGACGGAGTCACTTGCCGGCGGTGGAGCTCTGCGGAGCGAGTTCGCCTTGTGGAGCTGCAGGGCCGGCAGCGCCCCGCTTCGGCTTGGTGCTGAAGGCCCAGAACTTCCCCAGTAGAGCCTCCGCGCGACCCTTCACAGCCTCAGTAGCGGCAGCGGCAAGCTCGCCGCTCGCTCGCTCCAGCAAGCTGTCAAGGTCGACGTTGGGGTCGCGAAGATAGATGTGGGTAAGGACCCGCGTCAGCGCTGCAGAAGACAAGACGCGTGCCTCGGCCTCAGCCGTAGGGCCAAGGCCAAGGGTGACATCTTCAAGAGCACGAACCAGGAAGGGAAGCAGCTTGGCAGGGCCGTCCTCGGCGCCGGCCAGTGGGCTCTCCAGGCCGCTGTCATAAAGCATCTTCAGCGAGGTGGGAGCCTTCTCCTCCATCTCCACGAAGGCCATGCAATCCTCGGCAAGAACCCGTGCCTTGCCTTCCAGCTCGACCTTCCTCGCCTCCAACTCTTTCTCCAGCGCGCCTAGGCGGTCACGGTGCTTCTTGAGCTTGGCATCCCGATCTTTGACGGCCGCCTCGTGAGCCTTCATGCCTTCCTCCTGCTCTTGGCGAAGGCGGGTCTCCTCGGCGAGCAGGTCCCGCAGGCCCTGCAGCCCGCTCTCCAGTGCCTTGCAGCGCCCTCGGACATTAGCCACCTCCCCCAAGGCGGCGTCGCGAGCAGCCTTCACCCCAAGGACGGCCTGCTTCTCCTCGTCGCAAGCCGTCGAGGCCTGGACCAGCGCCGCCCGAATCGAAGCGTCGGAGCGAATCCAGCTCCAAGCGCCCGGCCACTAAACGAGGGACGACACCCAAAAGGTCCTGCCGCAGACGGTCCAGTTTGGTAGCAGCACAATCCAGGACAGTAGGAGGAGTCGGGGAAACAGCAGTCAGTGGAGTAGGAGGAGAAGTCGACAGCGTGACCATAGTATCCTGAGGTGGAGCCTGCTGCGCCCCAACGGCTGTGGTGGCGGTGTCAGGCAAGGACACCTCGGGAGTCGCTTGGGCCATGGGGGCAGAGCTCGCCCCAGCCGGCTCAGCTAAGCCTCGCGAGGATGCCCGGGCAAGAGAGGCTCGTGTGTCACGGTCATCTTCTTTTGCGCGCAGAGGCGCTGCCCCGGAGGAAACCTCAGGAGCTCCCTTCTACTTCTCCGCCGCGGGCGCCAGCCTAGCCGGGAGATACGAACGTCAAGCCTCAGCAACAGAACAAGAAATAAGACATGAATCAAGCACTTACAGGTCGTCACTCGCGAGCTCGAGCAGCCTTCAGCCGTACTTGAAGCCTGAGAGCCGGCTGCAAGGATCAGCCTCAAGGAGCTCGGGAGCAGGAGGCGCGTCTGCGGATCGCCTCGAGGCCGGGGCAGACCCACGGGGGATCAGCCCGGTCCTGTCCTTCTTCGGGATCGGGGGCAGGCTCCAGCCGCCCTGCTCGTCATCATCCTCGTCGTCATCACTCAGTGGAAGGCGGAGAGCGCGGGACCTGCGCCGAGGGGGGGGGAGCCCTCGACTCTCCGTCAGTCGCCTTGGAGTCAGGCCCTTTTCCCGCTCCCCTTCTTCCTTCTCTTTGCTGGAGTCATCGGACGACACGTCCACCGGGTCCTCGGGAGCCTCCACGGGCACGGGCCCGTCCCCGTTGAAGACAGGCATGGACTCCACTACCTGCTCCCAGTCCTCGCGGAGGAACAGGGGTGTAGGAGCGCCCTCCAACCTCGCCATGTCGCCCCCGACCAAAGACTGGAGAACCGCAGCCAGATCCTCGTCGTCCAAGACCGTGGGGCTCAGGTGGGGCCTCCACATCGGAAGTGGGTACTGACGAAGCGGAGCCAGCTGGTGCACCAGGAATTCCCTCAGCAGCGATGCGCCAGTCAGCTTCACCGCCGCCATGCTGGCCGACCTCAGATCCGCGTCCATCTTCTCCAACACCAGCCTCGCGCGGGGGTCCGCGAGCTCCACTCGAGACCAGTCGTCGGAGCTCGTGGGGTGCCCCGTGGGCAAGATCAGCCGAGGGTGGATGCGTCCAGCATCTACCAAGACCCACTTGCTCCTGAAGCCCTCAATCCTCTTCCCGGGGTTCGAAATGGCGATGGAGCTACCGTACGCGATGAAGCTCGCGCATGCAGAGACGGGACCACGAGAGGTCCGGAGGGAGAAGTAGTGGCGCAGCAAGGCCACTGAGGGATTCACCCCTACGTGAGCCTTGCAATAGTAGGCGAAGATTTCCAGAAGAAGGACAGAGTTGGGGTGGAGATCACGAGCTTGAAGCTTGTAATGGCGGAGGACAGAGAAGAAGAACTCGTAAAAGGGAGGCACCTGATCGGGCGACAATGGCGCCACCAAGAGCGGATAGAAGGTGATCCTTGGCCCTCGGGAGGCGTAACCGCTTTGAACACCTTCGCCCGTTGATGCCTGCGCCGCCCGCCATCTGGCGCTTGCTCGCAAGGCTCGCCTCCGACACGTTCGGCGAGTCCAGCGGATGAATACCAAGCTCGGCGGGGCCTGCAAGGCGCCATGTCTTGCTAGGGCGGACGGAGTAGATCTGAAGATTTCAGAGGCGGGAAGGAGAGGCGCAAGAAAGGGATCTGAGCAGAACCGGAGAAAGCAAAGGAGGCAAAGCCTAGACAGATGCCGCTCCTTTATCAACTCGCGCAGTTGCTGAGGCGCCCACGTCCAATCAACCGCCACGCGACGCCCAAGGCCGCAGGCTGTTAGGGCCCACGGTGCTTCGTACTTGCCCTTTCGCCTCTCTGCTCGGCCAAGTCTGGGCGCGCCTTAGGCCCGGGGGCTACTGTCGGCGTTCTGGGAATGGGGGTCCCCAGACTTGCCTGCCTGCGGCCTGCGGCGTGGCTCAAAGGGGGGCCCAGCACGGCCCATCTTCATCAACACAAACTAAAGACCCTCGCGAGGGGCCAAGCCTCGCGGGGCGGTCGGCAAGGAGCTTCCTCAGGCATGGCCTCATTAGACCGGCTCACGAGGAGGCGGAGAGTTCAAGGCGGGGGACCTCACAAGGTGCCCATGTCGCAAGCCATGACGACCAAGGGCGCCAGTCGGGCGCCAGCCCGCGCAGTGTCCTCTTTTCCTCTTTGTTGCAAAGGGAGCAAGCACAGGTGAGAGCATCAAACAAAGGCATCCATTTCGGTGCAACAAGACCAAGACCAGCCCAACGGCAGGAAGGAAGTCATTATGGAGCCCAAGCAGGCGTCACCACCAGAGCCTTTGACAGGCGAGGACCAACTTTAGTCAGGATAAGTGTACCCGATGTTCCCCTTCAAAATGGCCAATTGTTCGCGCCCTTCCCGCTCAATATTTGGGAAGAGGCCCATGGCCTTTGCCTATAAATAGGACTAGCCACCCCCAGGTGTAATAGCCTGGCTTATAGGGATGATAGACTACTCATATCAATAAGGAATTCCTTCTTTTTCGGGAGCCCATTCGGACAGAACTCCAAAGTTAAGCGTGCTCAGCTTGGAGTAGTCTCGGGATGGGTGACCGATCCGAAGTTGCTCCGGTGCGCATGAGTGAGGACAAAGTGCGCAGAAAAGACTCAGATTGATCTGTGGGGCCGCCTAGATCCGCCAGAGTAACGACCACCGGCGGGTGTGTCCGGCGTTACAAGTTGGTATCGAGCCGACCCTCGCGGTTACACGGATGGTTGCGGACAGGTCTTGCGGTCATGTTGTTCATGACGTTTGTGACCCGTCGTGGCACACGGCATGGCACATGTACCGGACTGGATGCACTGACGGTTGTACCAAGAGGAACGTTTCGTGGCCCGACGAGGACGCTCGGTTCCTCGAGTGTGGGTGTATGTAATAGCCCGGCTTATTAGGGATGATAGACTACTCATATCAATAAGGAATTCTTCTTTTCCGGAGCCCATTGGACGTAACTCCAAAGTTAAGCGTGCTCAGCTTGGAGTAGTCTCGGGATGGGTGACCGATCGAAGTTGCTCCTGGTGCACATGAGTGAGGACAAAGTGCGCAGAAAAGACTAGTATTGATCTGTGGGGCCAGTCTAGATCCCGCCAGGAGTAACGACCACCGGCGGGTGTGTCCGGGGCGTTACACCAGGGTAGAGGCATCCAGAATCCAGGAGCTAGAATCAAGTAGCATCATAGCAAGCAAGAGAGGATCCTCACCAAGAAACCAGTAGAGAGAGCAACTGAACTACCCCTAGTAGTTCATCGCACTAGCCAAGAACAGACCCTCGCGAGGCTGTTCTTCCTTGTATTGTTCATCATCAGCCCAAGAGGCAATCCACCACACCACACACTGGAGTAGGGTATTACACCACAATGGTGGCCTGAACCAGTATAAACTCTGTGTCTCTTGTGTTGTTCCTTCAGTAGTTTAGATCTTAGCGAGGCGGCGAGGAGCAGGTAGGTAGAGGGCGAAATCTCCGCGCGCACCCCAGTGTTCAAACTCAAGGGTCTACCGGAACCCGAAATCCGACAGTGACCGACACATGGTATCCACCGTAACGGAACGCCGTTAAGCTATCGGGTCGGGTTTTGGATCCGATAACCCGTTAACAGCCCCGACCAATGGGGATTTTCCACGTGTAAAATCATCATTGGCTGGAGGAAACACGTGTTGGCTCATCGCTGGGACAGATGTCATCCACTCATTGGACGGAAGGCGCCTATGATACGTCGACATGTGGCACGGCCCAACAGAGGCCCATTCCTGTGAAAAGGCCGGCCCATTTGACTTTGTCAAAAGGTGGCGGGCCGGCCCATGGAAAGCCTGTTAACGGCCTGTTCGGATAGAGCCCATTTACAGCCCGCTAACCCAAGGCCCGTTATGCCCTATTCGAATTAGGCCCAGTAGCGTCATCTGGGCCATCCAATATGATTCCAGCCCGTTTTCACTTCTGGCCCATGTATGGCCCATGACGTCTTTCGGCCCATATGAGGCCCTATGTAACTCTTGCCTATTAACGGCCCGTGGTGAAACTGGCCCGTAATGAACAGTGTATCACTTTACACCCCTTAACGGCCCGTGGTGAAACTGGCCCGTAAAGAACAGTGTATCACTTTATACCCATTAACGGCCCGTTATTCCGTTGGGCCGTTTCCAGCAAATGTTATCTTTCGGCCTTCTCGGAGCCCATTTATTCTTGGGCTCATTTCCAGCATTCGTTTACTTACGGCCCGTTACTGTCATTTTCTGCTTGTGGGCCAAATTCAGCCCGTGGTTACAGTCGGCCCGTTTGTGGTCCGTTAATATGTTGGGCCATTTTCATAGCGTCATCGAATACGGCCTATTAACGATGGCCCATTATGGTCAGCCCATGAACAGACGATTCCAACTCTAGCCTGTTTACGGCCAGAATGCGGTTTGTTTGGCCCATGTTTGGCCAATCGATCATACGGCCCGTATAAGGCCCATTGATGATATGGCCCATAGAAGGCCCATTGTTTCTACGACCCGTAGAAGGCCCACTGTTTCTACGGCCCGTAGAAGGCCCATTGTTTATACGGCCCGTAGAAGGCCCACTGTTTCTACGGCCCGTAGGAGGCCCAGTGTCACTACAGTAAATATTAGTCCATGGTTATTGTGGCCTAGTTTTAAAAAATAGGTTATTGCAGCCACTAGCAAACCGCAGAAAAAGAACTGCACTGACTACAAGCAAACAAATAAACAAGACAACAAGGAAATAAATAAGCAAGCAACTTACACTAGGCTATCACGGCTATACACATATTACATCTACTGGGCATCAAAGTTCGCCACCAATGCAAATATAGGGAACACAGCAGCATATAAACGCCAAAGCAAAACAAGTCCAGAACAGAAACCACTTCAGAAGAGCTCAAGAAACAATATCCTGGGTACCCATAATGCTGGCAAGATGCTTAGCAAGCTTATTAACTTTCTCTTGTTTGGCGCTTAAGTCCTCCAGCACTTGCTATTGCACCAGAAAGTATGCATCTGAATTCTGCAGGGACTTCCTCAGTCCTTGGCTTCCAGTCGCATAACATCTGATCGATGTCTTTCAACTTGAAGTTGAGGCTCAAGAAGTCGAACTGATTCAGCAACGAGTTCAAGAGTGGTGCGATGAGTGGTATCCAGTAACTCGAACACTACATCAAGACAGGACTTTGGGGTTGTCTCAGTGTCTTCAATATAGTTTTTATCAGCTTTCTTGGAGACCAACAGGGATGTCTCACTATCTTGAACCTTATCTGCATTACTTCCTTTACCATTGCATTACACATCTCAGGTTTACAATGTAGTATATGAAACTCATTTTGGTAAACCAGTTCAGTAGTAAGGTGGACAGGATAACAGCATGAAACAAACATATATCTATGTAGTATGGTCACTGTATGGTCTTATATCATTCTAGTTTATGTTGCCAAATCAATGTAGATACAATTCGAATCATATCTATTTAAGACAAAGCAGCATAGACAGAATATAAGTGTGGGAAACTACGCAGCAATAACAACACTTGTAATGTGCATGGCATGAGAACATAACTGTTTATTCAATTGAAACTGAAATCACCATAGAGCAAGTCACAACAGCAAACAGCCGAACACGTTGAAGAAATAGGTTTAAAACATACTTGTTGCCCCATTGGAGTTTCAATTGCATCCTTCAAATTTGAAATTGGTTTGTATCAGTAAATACAGTGATGCAAGAGAAAAGCAGTATGAACCATAGCTACGGAACCTGGCCTGAGAACAATTCTTCTTCAGCTTTAAGCATTGACTTCGGGTTCGGAGTGGTGGGCCTCGTGATTTGGGCACTGCAGTTGCCTTACTAACTGCTCGTGTTTGGGTGCTCTGTGGTGGAGATGGTGCTATGTCAACGGGAACTGGGTGTCTATCTGCTGGGGTTGGGGTTAGAAGGGGTGTAGCTGGTTCTCTGTCCAACTAGGTAGGGGTACAATCTGCGTGAGTGTGGGTTATGTGTGGTGGGGCTGGTTCTTGCGCAAGTACAACCGTGGTTCTATCTGCATCGACAAGTAGCACGATCTTTTCTGAAGACCGTGTTTTTACTCCCACAGATACTGCCATCACTCCCTCCAATTGAAATGGCTGATAAACAAGAAAAGTAATTGAATGTACAGACATTGTAAGATAGACAGGTGCAATGGATAGTAGGGAAGAAAACAGGGCATGAAGTAATTCACATTTATGTTGTCTAAGCAAACAGAATAGCAGGACATAATTTCACATATATGATGGCTAATTAAACATGATAGCATGACACAATTTCACATGTATGATGGCTAACTAAACAGGATAGAATGACATACTTCAAAATATGATAATGACATACTTCAGAATATGATGACTATGTAAACAGGATGACATGATATAACTATACGATGTGTCTATTAAAGTGGTTGGCATGCCATAAATCACAAACATGCCGTCGATGGAAACATGATGGCATGATATAATTCACGGATAGAATGACATAATTTAAAATATGATGACTATGTAAACAGGATGAGATGATATAACCATATTATCTCTTTAGAAAATGGGTTGGCATGCCATAATTCAGATACATGCTGTCTATGTAAACATCATGGCATGACATAATTCAAATATATGATTTATATACTAAGGAAGTGAGCAGAGGGCAATCGCATATATGATGTGTCAACTAAGGAGATGGCATTCAATATTGTGTATATGATGTAAAAACTAAGCATTGCAATACAACATATGCATTATATGAGTAATATAACCCTGCCAAGTTTGAGCATACACCTCAGGGGGATAATAGGACTGGTCATCTGCCTCTGAATCCTCCTCGGAAGAGCTATCTGTAACCAGCAAGATATCTGCTTCAGCAGGTAGCATTGTCTGCTCTGAAGACCTTGTTTTCACTCCAGATTTCTCCATCACCAATTCAACGGCTGATGCACAGGAAGAGCAGTTGAATATACAAACATTGTCGACAAAAGCAATGAGAAATACAAAAAAAAGGACAGCATGATATAATACACATATATGACGCTTGCCTAAACAGCATGGCATTGCATAATTCACATACATAATGCCTTGCAACAAGATAACATTGCATAATTCACATATATAATGTCTTGCAACAAGATGGCATTGCATAATTCACATATATGGTAATTAGACACTAAATAGGTGGCATTCACACAAAGCATGTCTAAACTAAGCAAATGACATAGCAATGCAAGATACCATACACACAATATGAGCAACATAACCCTGCCAAGTTAGGGCATGCACCTCGGGAGGGAAATATGACTGGTCATCTGTCTCTGAATCCTCCTCTGAGGAGCTATATGTAACCAGCAAGACATGCACTTCGTCAGATAGTATTGTCTGCTCTGAAGACCTTGTTTCCACTCCAGATTTTTCCATGACCATGCCGAATGCTGATCCACAGGAGAGTAATTGAATGTACTAAAATTGTTGACAAATTTAACATGTAATAAAAAAATGATGGCATGATATAATTCACATATAAGAAGACTGGCTAACCAGGGTGGCATTGAAAAATTCACATATATGATGCCTAGCTAAACAAGATGGCATTGCATGATTCACATATACGATAAAGAAACTAAACAGATGGCATTGACAAAAAGCATGTCTAAACTAAGCAAATGACATCTTTGATGTATACAGTAAGCAATGCAAGGCACCATATGCGTGACATTACCAACATCAGCATGCCAAGTTAGAGCGAAGACCCCATGGGGTAAATAGGAGTGGTCTTCTCCTTCTGAATCCGCCTCAGAACAGTTATCTTCCTCTTGATTACGATCCGAAATGGGTGGAGGGGGGCTGCCTTTGCGCCCACCATGGAGCGACGTCTGCATGAAATTTTATTGCCACGCAAGGCTCGTCTCTTTTGCTCTATATGATCAGTTCCATTGTGTACAATAACTGTCATGCATAGGAATAAAACATAGTGAGATTATGTAAGGAGTGCATGCACAAATCCAGAGTGATGGTAGCAAACGTGGATAGACCCAAAACCAATGATAGCGGGCAGATAATAGCTTTAGTTAAAAAATACAGATAATGGCTCCTTTAATGTTTGTTTGCACCCAACATGAAACTCATAGTAGACACCAGAGATTAACCAGATAGTAGACAGATAGTACTGATTGCTGCCCCAACATGTACCCCACAACCATTTAAAAAAAATCAAGTTTTAGCATTAGTTTGGACCTGACTCGGAGTCTAATAGGTGAACACGATGATAATGTATCATGTCATCATATTAGCGGCGCATAACGTAAGCGGAACCGGGAAGAGTGCGACCTCTCTTGCGAACCGTGTAGTCCTCAAGGTCATCTACTCGATTGATGATGGTAATGCAGTTGTCGTGGCTGCGGTAGCGGGAAGAAGATCCGAGGCGGCAAAAGACAGTCCGAGAGCGGATCCTGCTGTGGTGAACCCTTCCGTCGTTGGAGCAGCTGAGCTAGGGTGGAACACAAACACCAGAGAGCAGGACAAACCACACAAGGTTTGCTTTGACACATATCTGTAATGTAGTAATTGAGTAAGGGCTTGTTTGAATTTGAGGATTCTAACAATGCGAGGATAGGAAATAGACAGGAATAGGATAGGAATGCATGTGCAAAACAGAGAATTTAAAAACACAGGATTTCTGCCAATCTGGGTGTTTGATTCACAAGAATTGGAAGATCATAGGATGCAAAAAAGCATGGTGAGATTAAGTCAAACCACAAGAAAATGTACGGTTATAATGCTATTATGCTACTATCTCTTAGTCTTGTGTTTGATGAATAGGAATATGAAAAGGAGGAGAAGTGGAAATTAGAATTCCTACGGTTTTTCTTTCAAGGAGACACTAAAGGAAAAAATCATACAATTTTCCTTTGCTCCATTCCTTTGCACCAAATTCATGAAAAGTAGTACCATAGGAAACTTTCCAATTCCTATGTTTTTCATTCACTTTTCCTTCCAAGCACTAGCGATTCTAGTAGGCAGGCTTGAGCAAGGAAAATCCTACACTAAAAAAATGTTTTTGTGCTACTTCTATTACTTTGGACCCAGGCCACTGCCATACTAGCTCACCTCCCAGGCCCATCGACAAATGCACATCTCAAACGCACAGAGATAAATAATGATGGCGCTCAAGAGAGTCCATCACGGATAGCCAAGTTGCCTGGTACCTCACAGCTTGTCATATAGTAGGATAAAATAATCGTATTTCCCATTACTATGAGTGCTCAGTGGACAATATATATAACATGTACAGTAAAAAAGAGATGCAACAAGTGTACAACCTCTTTGGCGAAGCCATGTCGATCTCAGCGTGATTGGGTTGGCCGGTGAGGATGCTCCGGCTGACTTTGCTGTCGGAGGAGGGGAAGAAGATCTTAGGCGTCTGGAGATGGAGCCTGAGGTATAGCTCCGCTATGATGGAGGGTTTCGTCATTGGAGCAGCTCCGGTGAGTTGTACGACGCCGAGGCTAAAGCAAGACAAGAGAGACAATGAACAACGTTAACCTGAGTGGAATTCTAATAGCATCTCCAATACATGACGTAAAATACATAACCACAAAGTGCTAGATTGAAAATACATCAGCCACTCATCTTTGAACTTAACTATCGAAACTGAACTTAACTGTCGAAACTGAACTTAACTGTCGAAACTGAATTTTGCTGTCGAAACTGAATTTTGCAGTCGAAACTGAACGCACTAGCAAGGTGAGGCTACACGTCGGTCGACTGACTTTTTCATCTATGGTCAGTCAATTTTACAGCCGTTGGATACAAAATCAAGGGCCTGCGGTTCATCTTCAACCTCCACCCCCCTGAGCCGCCAGCCACCACAAGCCAAACAGCAGCCCCGTCGCCATGCGCGGCGGCGGTCGCCACCCGCCCGCCTCAAAACACTCCCCACCGCCGGTCCGCCACCGCCCGCCATCTCTCTAGCCCCCGTGCGAGCTTTTTCTCGGCGATCCCCCACCGCCCGCCACCACCCGGCGACCACCGCCCCATCCCAACCCTAAGATAGATAGTGGGGTACCTCTCTGGCGAGCTCCCCTCCCTGCTGTGGCTGGTTCTTCCTTCACCCCAGCGAGCCCACCCCTTGAAAATCGACTGACCCAAAAGTCGATTCAGTCAAATGAAGTGTAGCCAAATCGGAGCAGCATCGCAAGCAAGAGCAAGTGCTAGAGCACCAGCGCGAGCAAGAGCAATAGCAAGAGCATACCAGGCAGGGGACCGAGAGCAAGAGCAGAGCAGCGGCGCGAGCGAGAGCTAAAGCAGTAGCAGCTCCTACCGTGGAGGAAGTGGCCGGCAACGCCGCCATGGATGGAGCCGCGCCGTGTCGGCTCGGGACCGAGCGCCGGTAGCACTGTGAGACCGAATCAAGAAGAAAATGCGGCGATTAGTGTACAACCTCTTTGGTGGCGCCGCTTAGGCCGCAACTTCATCTGAGGAAACGGTGATGATGATGCTCTTCCGGTGGTTCAGGTGAAGACGGCGCTGTGGGAATGGAGGTGGCGTGAAAGACGAGGGGAACGTCGGGGCGGCTCCTTGGAGGTGGAGGACGGGGTGACTGAACCGGCGGGACGATGAGATCGATGACGGATCCTCATCCGGTACGGTGGATGAAGGACGTTGAGGTGTTGCTGTGGACGACGTCGTCGGGGAAGAGGCTCCGGCTGGGTGGCGGACGGAGCAGGGTGTGGGGTTTCCTTGCGGGTTTTCGCGGCCTCGGTGTACGAATGGGTGGGCGGATGGGATGGCAGTGGGGAACCATGGCTTAGAGACGCTCTTGTCCGAAATGTGGGGTAAGTTACGAAAGTACCCCCCACCGATTTGAGGCGGTTCTTTTGGTTCAGGGGTACCACGGGCATTTCGTGTGTTGGGATTTCACAAGAGGTGGGAGTTTTCACGCGCGTTGTAATTTCGAAATAGCAAGGCGCGGGTTGAGATGGATGGAGTTGTCGGAGCACCACGAGACAAAGATATATCTTAAATATTTCGGGCTAACAAGGTGCGGGTTGAAGAGGCGGGAGTTTGGCAGCACGATAGACAGAGACGCTAGCTTGAATTTTCGGCATAACAAGGCGCGGCTTGAAATTTCGGAAGAACAAGCTTAACGTGTACCAAAAAAAAAGACAATTTGCACCTCAACACGCACAACACACACACAAACACCATTTAGACTAGAGTAAGGTACACCTGCATTGCACGTATGAGATTTAGCAACCAAATTATGAATAAATACCACATTATAGCATGCAAGCTTTGAGTCATATATGCATGATGTAGATGTTCATTTAATTCTTATAGTTCATTTCATTCAAAATCATCTAGTTTTTATAAGAAAGCTAATATATTTTAAGATTCATGGAAGCGTTGTAAGACATAAAGTAAAAACAAATAATGGGAAATCATGTAGAAAAAAATTTGGGCAATTCTGATACAGAAGATTCTAGAACAAATAAGAAGTGCTTGTGTTTTGATGTTTGTGCGTTATGCTTAAGTTCAACCATGGAGTCTTCTAGATTATACATGTGGTGAAATCTGGTGGAATCTAGATGATATCCAACGGCCAGTAGTGCTCAAATTTGCCATCTTTGGACCATCCGATTCGCCTCATCCAACGACCATCTTTCAAAGTTAAAGTTACCTGCACACAATATAAAAATATATAAAATTATATATATATATATATATATATATATATATATATATATATATATATATATATAGGGTATAGATATAGATATGTGATGCGAAAGCCGCCCATCATCTCCAATTAGAATAGTGTGTCCATGCACGGATGCGACATGGCCAAATGATGTCTGCCATCGGTATCTCAAATTCAAATCAGTCTGACCTTGTTCAATGTGTATACATTACAACATGCTCGTTTCCAAACCACACCGCGCAGATCTCCGTTATATTCATGCATGCATTGGTTTCAAACATCAGGATCTCTTATTCAAATATTTGAATTCAACTTTACATTGATTATGACCTCACCTATTGTTTTACACCTACATAGTAGTCTTCTCTTTATAATTGTACCACTAACTTTCTCTCGTGCATGCATGCACACACACTACTAGTCGGCATTATCCATCGCACGCATGCAATCTTTTTCTTCAGGTCGGTCTCCCATGAAGGCACACACCCATACACATCCCCCTCTCCATCATCTCAGGCATTCTTTATCTTACGCGTGTATGCGCAACGATCAATGTTCCTCTATGTATGTGTGTATATAGCTAGGTCTTTCATAGTTTTCCACACAAACCGATCAATCGATATATCCAGTGAGGTCTCACCCTCTTTCCCACGTCCACATCGATCAATCTATACCTCTCTATATAGGATTAACATATATAGCTAATGCACCCACATTAATTATATATCCAACGTCCCCCTCTCATCATCCATGCCTTCCGCTTCATCTCTCAGACGCGTGCACAATGGCAAAGACAGGGTGCAGTAAGGGCCCTGCCCCCCAAACATCACTATATATCGAGACTAATATGAATGTGATCATTAGACAATTGTTGCTAAATATGGTTTAATTTCATGAATTGACCCTCCTCGTAAAGGATTAGCACTGCTTGGCCCCCTAGCTCATTTATTTTTCATGGCTCCGCCACTGCGTGCAACAGTGCACGTGTTCACCCCCTCTCTCTAAATATCGATCTCGCACTTGTGCATTCCTTCATAGTCTCCCTCCACTTGGCCCCTTGCACCATCTTCTAGCCCCCCACCGGATTTTGCCATATGTACAATCTAGCAGACTCCATGGTTGAACTTAAGCATAATGCACAAACCTCAAAACAACAGTGGTTCTCTTTTGTTCTAGAATCTTCCGTATCATAGCTGCCAAAACTTTTTTCTAGTTGAATTGTCATTATTTGTTTTTACTTTATGCTTTACAACGCACAACTCCTTGAGTCATAAAATAGATTAAGGGCTTCTTTGATTCAAAGGATTCTCAAAGGAATTTTGGAGGATTCTAATCATTAGGAATTTTTTCTATCTTGGTTGTTTGATTCGTAGGATTGTAAACCATATGAATTTTTCCATATGATTCATTTCCACTAGATTTCATAGCAAACATCCCATCCACTCAAACCTCTTTGAAAGAATTCTGCGTTTTTTTGTATGCACAATCAAACACTCGTATAATCCTGTAGGATTCAAGACGACATTCCACTATAATCCCATGTTTTTCCTATTCCCGCGTTCTTAGCTTTTTTATAAAAACTAATTGATTTTGAATGAGATGAACTATAAGAATTAAATGAAGGGCTACATCAGACATATATGACTCAGAGCTTACATGCTATAGTGTGGTATCTATCTATTATATACATAAAACAGAAGTCAAATAAGCCATCACGTTCATCCACATATGCTAATATTTTGTACACCGTTTGATTAGAATAATAACGGCCAAGATTTAAAGATTTTACGTAACATGCTAACATGTATTTATCAGCTTATTGGACCAACAGTTGTCACGTCTATGCATATATGCTACATGTAAAAAAAACGTATTCATATAGGTGTAATTAATGACTTCTGGAAAGAATAGTTTTTTAGGGAAGGAAAGAATTGTTAGTATCACACGTACAATAAAAAAACAGCTCGGACCATGTACAAAAAAAGCAGTCCAGACCATATACGCTCGGAGTAGCACGTTCACATATATGCATATCCATATGCATATAGTATAGTAGTACATGTAAGTAAATACGCAAGCATCTAGATGCAATTAATGAGTTCAGACAAGAATAGCCAAGATCACACATAAAAGAAATAGTCTTGACCATGTACGCCTACGCTTTTAGAGATTCAAGCCTTCTCACAAAAAAAAAAGTACCGGGCAAGAGTATCATGCCACTGTTGATACGTGCCAACTGAGTAAACTATAGTCTTTCTAAAAAAGGGAGTCCAATTTAGACACGTACAAAACCAGATCCAGAGCAGGTAGACATTATATGGGAAAATAAATAGACGGGCAGGGTTTTCCCAAAAAAACATGCAATCACGCACAATTCAGTATAGTTAAGGAAATATAAAATAATTTCCCCTCCTGTATAATAAAAACAAAAGTCCTAGGCTTCTCTCACATGGACACGTAAATTATCAACAAGGTTCAAAAAGTTAGAAAAGAAAAATCAGTAAAAACATACAAGAGACTTCTTCGCCACTAAAGGTTATACATGAGACTTCTCCGATCACAAATCAAAATGCAAAAAAAGCTAATTCGTGAGACATCTTCATACAAAAGGTAATGCGTGAGACTTCTTTCTTTTGGGATAAAATGCGTGAGACATTCAACACCGCTTTTTGGTATGTGCAGATTTTTATTAACACAGACAATCAAAGTTACATATACGCGTGCACACTCTACTCTATGGGCACCTCCGAAAGACTGAGCCGGCATAGCATCTTGAGATTTTACAAAGTCAGCACAGGCGCCACGCAATCGATGGGAACGTCTCCTCGCACTGAACGAACATCGCCGGAAGCCTAAAATAAATTCAGGAATAATGCGAGCACCAATATCAAGTCTAGAACATGGACCGTGATGGACTGGGGATACAACTGTCCTCCTAACCAGTCAACCACATGTTGGTATGCGCAGAATTTTAGATATATAAAAGCTACAGATGCCATAAATAGAGATTTGAAACCAAGTCATGTAATGGCCCAAAAGATATACGTATTTTTTGTGAAATCTTTCCGGTGTTATAAAATTGAATCTTTTAGCACTTAGTAATGTAAAATTAGTTGATTCACACTAGGCGATGAGCCAGGTAATTTATATAAATACAACAATTGATAATTTGGGTATAGGCATAGTACACCATCTCATGGTCTGAATGCCATGATTTCTACATTATTGGACTCACTAACACACATATATTTCTTGAAATATTTTTAAATTGTTCGAATCACTAACATATGTATTTTTGACATAACCTACTTTTTCACAATGACCAGCGTTAATTTGTTGACAGTCTGTCAAAACAATACTCATTGTATATACTCTCTATGCAAATTGAATAAATTAAGTATAGTTTTGATGGACCGTCATCAAATTAATGCGGTTCATCATGAAAAATTAGGTTCTAAGAGAAATAGGGGGAATGTGAACACAGTATGAATGAGAAGCTATGTTTGGAGCAATTAAGGTTTTACAAAAAGAATTGTAATTAGCAAACCATGTAAGTATATAACAACTCATTATATTTCTGCTAAGAAATGAAAGCCAATAAAGAAACATAGTGATACAAGTAGGAAAAATAGTATATGAATACATAAAGATGGCGGGGAGCGGGAGATAGTATTTATATTTTCACGAACCCAATTATTGTAAGATAAGCTTTCTGGGAATGGCAGAAAACACCACCAATGTACAGTCTGTGAGAAGGCAGATGGATGAAGCATCAACTAAACTCAAGTATGAGCTTTCACTTTTTATTTTGATCCTTACTAACAGATTCCACACAATTTTTTTTGAGGAAATATAGACATAAAAGGCCCTAAATTAGTCCATGAGTTACACCGTGAGCCAAAAGATCGTATTCTATCGGACTTCTGTTGATGATTTTATAATAATAACATAATAGAATTACTACAAAGACATGCTTGCCAAAGTGCTGTTATTTTTCCACGAAGCATATGTGGCAGTCATATTTTGAGTGATAGTTGACTAAATATCCTATACATAAATACAAAAAAATATAAAAATATGTGCTAAATCTAGCCGCGCAAATGCGCGGGTCACACTGCTAGTTTATTCATAATTTGGTTGCAAAATCTGATGTGTGCAATGCACGTGTACCTTACTAGTACTTCGAGTATGTGCAAAACACGTAAATTAGAATACCAATGGCACACTACACAGTGTCTCTCTTACAGTTCATGAAGCCACGTGGCACATGTGGAGGCTTTGTCGCGACCTCCTTGCGTGGATTGATCACAGTGACGTGCTGCTGGTTCCAGAAGAATGTACTCGTACTCCCTGAGCCATACTGGCGGTACATGCACAAAGCAAAGATGTGCACGCATGCCACGCATGCACACGCGGGTACACGGGCGGACGCAATTTTGTACCAAGATCCACCCCATGTGATAATTTGACGCGTGTAAAGTCGTTCACTTCATTGATGGTCAATTAATCTGATGCATGCAAATTGACCGAGCGTGAGGCGGAAGAAAGACATTATTACTCCATTTGCGGCGCATGCGAGTAGTTAAATCGTGGGTTGCTAGTAGTACTTCCATTGGTCTCCTTCAGTATTTTGTGTCAATTTTGACAATAACATAATATTCGCGATTTCAGCGTGTAGTACTTGAAATTTATGTTCCGCTAAACTCATCGGGAGCCGTTTCGGGCCTCGAAACCAAAACCATCAATTAATCTTTACCTTGTTCCCATCGCATTCGAAAGCCTGCTCACACCAACTAGTACATACCAAACCTGAACATGTTCCCACTATGCAGGTATTAGTACTAGTGCTAGTACTTAGGTTATAAAAAGGGGAACTACCTAACCGAAAATTAGTCTACCTTTCCTCCTCATAAGTGCTTCTTCTTTGTCCATCGTTGCCATGGCCGGTGAGCAGAGCTCTAGGTCGAGAACTACTTGTCGTGGAAATATCACGCCAGATGTCCTAGTGGAAGGACTTAGTCGTGGAGCCATCGCAAGGAGATTAGCCTAAAGGGGTTAAACCGGACAAGGGACACGAGAGTTTATACTAGTTCGGCCCCTTTGATGAAGGTAAAAGCCTACGTCTAGTTGTGATGGAATTATTGGGGTTTCGATGACCAGGGAGCAAATACGCTTTGCCTGGGTCTCGAGTTGTTGTGTGTTGTCCCTGAACCGCCGTCGGGTCGTCCCTTTATATACACTGGTTGACGCCCGGCCGGTTTACAGAGTCCCGAGGCTGACTCATACAAGTTTCGGCTCGGTCTCTCCCTTTCCCTATCTTACAACACAAGTTATACAACTATGATGGTTTACCACTATGGGCCCTAATCCGCCTCTAGGTTTCGGGCCTCTAAGCTTTATCAGTAAAGTGCCATCTTCTTATCTTCATGGGCTTTAGTATAGTTGAGCGTGAACCGGCCCCTCCTGGGCGGTTTACACTCAGTAGTTATATCCTCAACATTAGGCCCCGGATTGATTTGAAGTTCATGTCAATCTTCAGTACTTAGAAAAATTCCGTGAGCATCTTCTAATGATTTTTGTAAACCGCCATATTGTCATCTCCCTGTAAACTTTGGTGAATCGCCGTGACGTCATCTTCTGTCACTGCAGTAAATCGTCATGATGTCATCTCTGCATAAAAAGATTTATGAAGATTCCCTTCTCTTAATTAATTCCCAAAGATCGAGGCGACAGCTGCACCTTCTTTTGCCGCTTCAGGACCCTCGATTTTCGCGCCTGCCGTTTTTTCTTCTTTCCTTTATAAATAGGACCGAGGTTCCTTTCATTTTTTCCCTCGCCTCTTCTCATCTTCTTCTTCCTCGTGACTCTGAAGACCTCGAGCTCCAGCGCCACCATCGACCTCGAATCTCTGCCTCATCTCAGGCCGCTGCATCAACCCGAACGTTTCCAGAGATCCGCAATTCTCCTCCGCTGCTCCTGAGAATCTGGTAAGCTTTCTTCTTGTAACCCTAGATCTCTATTAGGGCTTCGTGTTCTTCCCTGTTCATCGACGTTCGTCAGTGCTTATCCGCTTTTCCCTTGGCCTCTTATTGAATCTTAGCTAGGCCTTACTATTTCCTTTTGCGGTAGATCCATAGCTTTAATCTGCCGTACTACAACATCTTGCTATTCCTGGATAAATATCATCTAGCCCTTCTCTGTTCTGCTTAGCGCCATTGTAGGGATCAGGAAAATTTCTTTACTGAACCACGATAGATCCGAAATTATATCACCATTTTGTGAAATGTGTTTCTGCAACACTTAGTAGATTTCAGATCTACTCCTTCCGTTCGTTCGGCGGTTTAACCTTTAGTAGTTGATAATCCACCAGATACCATTAGCCCTCACTTAAACCGCCATCTTGACTTGAATAGTAGTTTCCGGTTTAACTCACATGTATGGCTTGATCAAATTCCCCGGTTTAACATCGATTAGTACACATCAACCTTCAATCGTAAACCGGGCTTTCTTTTACAGTTTGTTTTCCAAGATGACCAAGCATTTCTCTGCTTGCAACTGGGTTCCTTCCCGGATCATGGAAACACAAATCAATGGATATGTTCTGACTAGCGCTTTAGCCTAAAAAACGTCCTTCATTGGCGAGTCCCTGGCCCTAAATGCCCTCCTGAGCCTCAAGATGGAGAAGTGATTGTGTTCTTGCAGCATCTAGACTGGGGATTCAGCCCTCCCGGATCAAGGTTTTTCCGGGATGTCCTTGCTAGCTTTCAACTCCATCCACAAGATATTGGACCGAATTCTGTGTCCAACATATGCAATTTTCAAGTATTCTGTGAAGTTTACCTTCAAGAAGAACCATCTGTTGAGCTCTTCCAAGACTTTTTCCATCTAAACCGCTGAACTGAGTTCTCTGATGGTCCCAACACTGAACTTGGTGGGGTTTCAATCCAGAAGCGGAAAGAAGTTGATTTTCCTCATGCAAAACATCACAGCCACCCCAAAGACTGGAACCAAACATGGTTCTATTGTCAGAACACCGCTCCTGCTGATGAAAACCCTCTGCCAGGTTACCATGCTCACTGACTTAGTAATGGCCATCCACTGCCTCAACGGCTTACGGCTAGAGAACGACAAGCTTATGCACCTCAACTTGCTAAGCTCCGGGCCTTCCTAGCAAATGGTTTAACCGACATCGACCTTGTTCGCTGCTCGGTTTCATGGGGCATCCTGCCTTTAAGCCGCCGCTCCGGGTTGATGCATGAGTACACCGGCAACATCAGGGATCCTCAATGGTACCATGAAATAGAAATGACTGATGATGAAGTCACTGAATCGGTCAAGAAGATGCTGGACGAACCGATCGCTGAATGCAGCAAAACTGGGCTGCGTCCTTTTTATGCCTCCCACAAACTGCCTGCGGTAAGAACTTTAACCTTGTGCATTTTTGACCTGTCTCCATTTTAACACTATTACACTAACCCTTTGTCTAATTTTCCAGGCCAATAACTCCTTCTGGAAGAGGAAAGCTTCATACAAACCGGCAAGGGCTCCTCGTGCCAAAAGCAAAGTCATAAAGAAACCAGCCAAGAAGAAAACCACCGAGTCCGCTGATCCACCCGAAGATATCGAGGAATCGGATCAAGAGGTAGAACTTGACTCCCTTGGCTTATTTTTCGTACACCTTATTGACAACAATTATTACCAGGATGATGCGGAAGCCAGTCGTGCCAAACATGTAGAGGTAATCTCCCTTTCCTCTGATTCAGATCATGTGCCAGTTCAAAAACTTCACCGTGCAGTTCAAAAAGTAAAATACTCTCACCCTCTTGCTCATTTGGATCCACAATTTTCTTTGAAGACACAACAACATGAAGGTCGTTGCACAACCCGGCACAGTGGCCAACAGGTCACTTCCTCCGGTTTACCAGACACTCCACCCCGGAAACATCGTCCAGAGGTCTTGTAGCAACAGATCTCTCTTTGGCCCCTTGGGTGTGAAGCTCCCAAGCTGTATGATGGCATAATAGCCGGTTTAATGGACAAAACGGGTCATCACTTTGGAAGCAGAAGCCCCCTTGTAACCAAGAAATATTGGAAAAAACGGTAGAGGCCCTGCTTGGAGCAAGGATGCTGGTTTATTATATTGAGCATAATATATAAATTGTCGAAATATGTACATAAGAAGAGCCTGTAGGTCAGGTGTAGTAAGGCCGAAGGAGAGCTATGTTCCATGACCGCTGGGTCTCCTCCTCAGAATAGTGTGAGTCCTCTCGAACGTCAATGAGGTAGTATGATCCGTTGTGCAGATTCTTGCTGACCACAAAGGGTCCTTCCCAAGGTGAGGATTACTTGTGCATATCGGTCTGATCCTGGATGAGCCGGAGCACTAAATCGCCTTCTTGAAAGGTTCTTGTTTTAACCCGGCGGCTGTGATAACGCCGCAGGTCTTGCTGGTAAACCACCGAACGAGCCAATGCCATGTCCCGATTCTCATCTAACAGGTCCAGTGCTTCTTGACGTGCTTGCTCGTTGTCCGCTTCAACATAATTGGCAACCCGAAGCGAGTCATGACAAATATCACTGGGGAGTACCGCCTCTGCTCCGTAAACCATGAAGAAAGGCGTATAACCTGTAGACCGGTTTGGGGTGGTGTTTATGCTCCATAACAAAGATGGTAGTTCTTCCACTCAGCAACCCGGCGTCCGCTTCAAAGGGACCATAAGTCGGGGTTTTATACCCTTTAAAATTTCTTGATTAGCTCGCTCAGCTTGACCATTAGATTGGGGGTGAGCCACAGACGCCACATCAAGCCGGATGTGCTCCCATTGACAAAAGTCCTCCATGTCGCCTTTAGAGAGGTTCGTGCCATTATCTGTGATAATGCTATGTGGAAAACCAAAACGGAAGATCACCTTTTTGATGAACTGAATCGTCGTGGCTGCTTCACACTTGCTTAGTGGCTCCGCTTCAACCCATTTAGTAAACTTGTCACCCGCCACCAACAGGTGGATCTTCTTATTTTGGGATCGCTTGAAAGGCCCTACCATGTCAAGCCCCCAAGTGGCAAATGGCCAGGTGATAGGAATCATCCGTAGCTCCTGAGCCGGAACATGAGCTCATCATGCAAACTTCTAACAAGCATCACACCGCTTTACCATGTCCTCAGCATCGGCATGAGCCGTCAACCAGTAAAAACCATGACGAAAAGCTTTAGACACCAAGGATTTTGAACCGGCGTGATGACCACAGTCTCCTTCGTGGATCTCGCGTAAAATCTCACGGCCTTCTTCAGGAGAGACGCAATGCTGAAACACCCCTGAAACACTGCAATGATGCAACTCGCCATTGACGATTGTCATGGACTTGGATCATCGGTGTCACGCCCAATATGCGACCCTATCCAAAAGGAACTCGAAGGTCCCACCAAGGATAGACCCGCATATTGAAACGCTTTTGCAAGGTGGATATCTTTACATCAACATTACATAATAGATGGGGATATATACAAAAGGCATACAAAGCCACACGAATACAACATCATCTTACAAGAGATCAACATCCGACTACGGATGAAACACAAACAGAAACTCAAACGACATCCACCCTGCTGCCCAGGCTGCCGACCTGGAACCTATCCCCTGATCGAAGAAGAAGCAGAAGAAGAACTTCAAAACAAGCAATCATCGCTCTCGCGTCAAGATCATCGCATAACCTGTACCTGCAACTGTTGTTGTGGTAATCTGTGAGCCACGAGGACTCAGCAATCCCATTACCATGGGTATCAAGACTAGCAAAGCTTAATGGGAAAGGAAGGGGTAAAGTGGTGAGGTTGCAGTAGCGGCTAAGCAAGATATGGTGGCTAACATACGCAAATAAGAGCGAGAAGAGAAGCAAAGGAACGGTCATGAAGCTAGCAATGATCAAGAGGTGATCCTGAACTCCTACTTACGTCAAACATAACCCAGAAACCGTGTTCACTTCCCGGACTCCGCCGAGAAGAGACCATCACGGCTACACACACGGTTGATGCGTTTTAATTCGGATCTGGTGTCAAGTTATCTACAACCGGACATTAACAAATTCCATCTGCCACATAACCGCGGGCACGGCTCTCAAAAGTTTATACCCTGTAGGGGTGTCCCAACTTAGCCCATGATAAGCTCTCGCAATCAACGAAGGATATTCCTTCTCCCAGGAAGACCCGATCAGACTCGGAATCCCGGTTTAGAAGACATTTCGACAATGGTAAAACAAGACCAGCAAGACCGCCCGATGCGCCGACATCCCGATAGGAGCTGCACATATCTCATTCTCAGGGCAACACCGGATAAGCGAAGCGTACAGCTACCAACGAATCCAAGTTGCCAAGGAATGGTCCCGCACAGTGCTCTAGTTTGGACCAACACTTAGACAAGCATTGGCCCGGGGGGGCTATAATAAAGATGACCCTTGGGTTAATTACTCCCAAGGGAAAAGTAGGTGGTGGTGAGGCAAATGGTAAAACCAAGGTTGGGCCTTGCTGGAGGAGTTTTATTCAAAGCGAACTGTCGGGGGGGGGGGGGTCCCATAAATCACCCGACCACGTAAGGAACGCAAAATCCGGGAACATAACACCGGTATGACGGAAACTAGGGCGGCAAGAGTGGAACAAAACACCGGGCATAAGGCCGAGCCTTCCACCCTTTACCAAATATATAGATGCATTAATTAAATAAGAGATATTGTGATATCCCAACCAAAATCCTGTCCACCATGGAGCAATCTTCAACTTCACCTGCAACTAGCAACGCTATAAGAGGGGTTGAGCAAAAGCGGTAACATAGCCAAGCAATGGTTTGCTAGGAAGGGTGACAAAGGTTAGAGGTTCATGGCAAATTTGGGAGGCTTGAAGAGCAAAAGATAGGTAACGCAGCATAGCGATAGAACGAAGCAACTAGCATAGCAATGATAGTAGTGAGATCCAGGGTAGCAGTCATCTTGCCTGAAATCCCGCTAGGAAGAAGAACGAGTCCATGAAGAAGACAAACGGGAGTAGTCGAACGAATCCTCGCAATCGCAACATTACCGGAACTAAGAAGCAACACCGGAAAGAAACAAACAACATGGTAAATGCACAAGCATAGACATGGCATAATGCACAATCAACTATGATGCATGTCCGGTCAAATGTTGGTTAACATGGCAAGAGGTGAAGCATAATTAAACTAACTATTTAGGCAAGTTTAAATGAGGCCGGAAACAACAAACAACAATTCCGGAAAATCCCCACATGCATTTAGCATTTTAATGCAAACACAATTTTAAACATTTTAATTGTTGTTATCATGATGCGGATGACATATTCAAGTTTTAAGCAATTTTATGAAAAAGTTGACATGAGCATGTTATGAAGCATTTGGTCACCATGGCGGAACAAAACGGGTGCCACGGCAACGAATCCGAAAATGATGCCACGGCAACATATCGGTTCCGGTAACTTGATTGAGATACCGATGCAAACGAGAAGTGTGCGGATGTGCGCAACATGCTAGAGATGGTGGGGTGCTCCCGACTACCGGGTTCCCACGGGTTAGTGGCATGGCGAACGAGGAGGAACGTGCAAGGATCAATACGGACATGGTGCAAACACGGGCATCTCATACATCACTCATGCATTCGTCCACGGGTCATTGTCTCAGCGGTTATACCTTTGAAGCGTGCATTTAGGGGCGGTTCGGGTTCGGTACGATGTAGAGGAAGTAGTCGTTCATGGGTCGTCATGGGAAGTAGTTGTACACGGCGTCGGTAGTGGTACACCATTGGAGACGTACACATTCCGTAGATGAACTTGGCGTAACCGTGCGGTAGTCGAACTTGGCGCATCCAAAGGGTACTTGACGGGTCCGGGTCTTGGCGTATCCAGGGAACATCTTGCGAGGCGATAACAAAGGTGTTCGTCGAGGTACTTGGCGTCCACGGCAACATGCGGAGGAGGTGCACCGACCTGGCCTGCTGGAGGCACTTGGAACAGAGAAGCCACCGGGCTGCTGTTTATTGGAAACGAGTTGAACCAGGGGAGGTCAAAGCAGCAGCGGTGGAGGAAGAGTTGGCCGGAGGGGACGGCTCAAGCAGGAGCTCCATAGCACGAGGAGGAGGCCGACGGAGACGCAACAGAGATGGGCGCAGGCGTCGTACTTGCCGACACCGGTCGCGGGAGGTCGCCGGGGTTCCGTTCCTGCCAGTTCGAAGCAGAGGCAGGCCGACGGACTTGGGGCTCGGCCAACAGTAAGGAGGCGATGGTGGTGGTCAACAGCAGGAAGCGGTGACCCAGCTCGTGGTGACAACAACGTAGAATAGAGGCGCGGGGATGGCAGGGGCGTGACGATGCTTGGCGGCTAGAGGGAGCAAGGGGCAGAGGCAAGAAGGCGCAGCGGCAACATGGCCTCGGCAAGGGGGTCAGGTGCGGGGCTCCTATGGCGCCATGGCTGCACGAGCTCGCGGACGGAGCTACAGGCACGAGGAGCCGAAGGGGGGGCATCGGCGCGGGAGGAGAAGCAGGGCGCAGCGCCATGGCGGAAGCAGCGGCGAGGAGATCAGGCGCTATGGGAGGTGAGGCGCGGGGCGTGAACGAGGAGATCGAGCGGAGGGAGATGGGGATCGAGGCTCCAGGCGGCGCTGGATGGGGCATCAAGGGAGAGAGCGAGGGGATCGGCAAGAGGCTTGGGTTAAGATGGGGATGGCTGGGCTTTGGGCCAAAAGGACTGCGGGGAAGCAGGCCGGCCTGGCTGCTGGGCTCTCTCTCACTCTAAAAATAAATAAATAAAAACAAAATAGAGATGAGAAAGAAAGGAAAGAGAGGTTAGGGAAAGAATTTGCGCATGCGGATAATTTTCCCGGACTCACAAAAATGTGCTTATTCCAAGAAAATAGAAAAAGGCCATGATTGAAAGATTTAAATTCAAACTCATTTGATTTAAATTCAAATGATTTGAATAGGAAGTGAGGGTTGGGAAGGTCCAAAAATGTTTGGATTTTTGGTGGAGCTCCGGAATATGATGAAAGAATATATGGCAAGGTTGGAGACCAAGAATTAAGATAACAAAGCCATTGGGATAATTGGCAAGTGTGTTATGGTGATTTCCAAATAAATGGAATAATTTTATTATAGCTCCCTAATAATAGTAGGAGACTTTGAATATGTTTTAAAGAGAAATCACCATGTGCATTTCCCTCAATTTAAATGGACCGAAGATCCATACGGTTTTATTTAGATGAGTTTTAAAAAGGGTTTCATGATGACATGATGCAATGCAAATGATGCAAAGAGATGAGATGCATGACATGAATAAAATGCAAAACAAAAGACAAAAACGCAACCACGAAGGAAATATCATATCGCATCTGCGGAAATGGCAAGAGTTGGAGTTATGAATATGGAAAGTTGTATCTGGGGCGTTACAACACTCCACCACTACGAGAGGATCTTGTCCCGAGATCTAGGATGGCACCGGAGAGAAACGGACAAGGAAGAGAAGAGGTAAAACAAAGTTGCTTCTTTGACGAACGAGTGAAACCACGAACCATGAGAGGTTGAGCTATTTAAAAGAAAGAGTACAACAGAGATGAACGAGATTTCAAACAATCCGTTAGAAAAGAGGAACAAGGGATATGACGAGAACCAAGAGGTTGAAAGTCATGGAAATAAGAGCTTCACGAACGAAAAGAATATGACCACCTCGGTATAATGAGATAGCCAAGGAACAAGAATGATAGAATTTGGATAGCACTCCGGTAGAAAAGAGAAGAAAACTTGATGAGATGAAAAGATATTGAAGAGGTGATACAACACTCCGGTTAAATGGATAAGCAAGAAAAGAACACGATCCTCACAAAACGAGGTGATGGGTGAAGAGCACAACATCACAATGCCTCTGTAATGAAAGAATAGAAGTTAGATCGTTGGGATAAAGGGACGGAGAAGAAAATGACAACTTTTGCCACAAGTGAACTTGGAAAACATCCTTGCAAAGAAGAATCGAACAGAGTTGTTGGAAAATCAACAACGAAACGAATAAGCTTGTAGTGGGCTTATGGAAAACATCTCAAGACTATGAGGTGACAACCGGCCACTAATGGAAACCATTGGTTTGATTGAGAGCACCAAAGAGATGAAAAACTTCTTCACCGAGATGAGAAGGAGAAAATTGGATCATTGATAAGCACCACAAATAGCTACATTCCTTAGGGAAGGCTGTAGGTGAGATATAACCCAATATAACTCCAACAAAAGATTGATGGATTTAAACTACCTCATTCTTGACAACATATGAATCATGAAACATGAAGGAAATTGTCAAGAGTGACATAACACCACCTCAAAAGATAAGGTAGAAAGAATTGCACTTTGGAATGCAAGATGAAGAATACTTGAATGCCTCAAAACAAAAACATGTGTTGAGCACCATGTTTATTTTAGAGTATAGCTTGGCGGTTCATAACTTCGAGAGAAATCTTGAAGAATAATTGAAGAATGAAAAGGATCCTGACGAACCACCATGTAGAGCCTTCATGAAGGACTCTGGTAATAAAAGGATGATAAAGAAAAGAAGGAGAAGTTGAAAACAAAAGGTGGAGCCTTGCAATAATTTATATGGAGCTTCGTGATAAGATAATGCGGAAAACTTGGAACTCCAGAAAAGAAAAGATGGAGCATCTCGAACCAAGAAATGTGACATGATGAACAACGATGCAAAGAAGAAACTAGATCATTTGGATGAAACAATAATAAGAATTATGGTATGCGTATCCTTCACCAATTTAAATTGATGACAAGCAACGGATTTGGCATACTACTTATTCTTCTTGAGGGATTGAAAAGAGATATAGCGTCAACTTGAAGAAGTTATTGATGGGACCACCGGTGGGATTTGGAAACAACAAATATTTGATATGTTAACGAAGGAAGTGAAATCTTGAACGAACCACCGTAAGAACTAAAAATGAAAGTAGCAAAGGCACAATTCACCGGAAAGAATTGGAAAATGAAAGAAGATAGTTGAGGGGATTTAGATACATGAGAACAAAGAGATCATGAACTGGTTAGAGGTTATTTGAACGATGTACCAGTAAGATTTGGAGAACGATAGCTACACGCTGAGAATGAAGAATTATGACCTGATGGCCTTCGGAGGAAAGAAATGGAAACAACTCAAGAAATGCTCCGGATGGTAAGAAAAGAATTGTCACAATCGAAAACAATTATGAGAGGATGGCATCAAGCTTGAACTACGCATCTTTGGAAGAGCGGGTAAGGATTTAAAAGGAACTCTTCTTCGGTCTTTAAAATCCGAGAAATGACAACGAGAAACACCACCATGGATTGTTGAGATACTCCGGAAGAATCAAAAAAACAAAGAGGTTGAGCCAACAATGAAATAATTTGAAATCGATATTGGAGAAGGCATGTGACTGATGAAATTCATTCCTACGTCAAACTCTGAAAAGACATTGGAATAGCTTCGGAATAATTAGAAGAGTCAGGTAAGATCCTGGGAAAAGACCTGTGGGTTAGGGCCCACTCAAAAGAAAACACTGTTGAAAATGATTTTAAAGAGAGATTGCACCGGTTGAATTAAATGGCTTGAATGAGATAACAATCTCCAAATGGCTTGAACGGATTAAGAATGGAAACACAAATCTTCTGAGATATCTTCAACACTCTGGAACAAATGAATAGCAAGAGGTGAGTGATTGAGAGGTGCACCGGCATGAGAAAGCATTTGACACGAGGAAAGGAATATGATCAACACTGAAAGCTTGAATTAAATCCACCAGAGACGAAAAATAACGAAGAATGATGAACTCAAAGCTCCGTTAGTATCTTCCTGAGAATCACCGGATAAGAACATTGATTGAAAAGAGTGAAGTGACTTCACATGAATAAATGGATACTTGATTAAAATAAATGAGTCCTTGAAGAAAAGGGTGGGAGGGTGGGGAAAAACAAAGACAACTTGGGATGAACGAAACAAACACCGTTGAGAAAACTTAGAATTGATCTTGCGGATGGGGAGAATGATGGGATCATCTCGAAGAGAAGTGCACCGGTTGGAAAAGAATTAACATGACAAACCTCAATGATCAAAAAGGATTAGTATTCACATAGCAATATGAGAACACCATTTAGGAAAGGTATGGATTCAACATTTGACTTCAAAGCAACTCGAATGCCACAAATAAAACAAAACAAAGGATTTGGCTTGCAAAATAAGCCGGAACAAATACATATGATAGAGATTTACCCAATCCCGTATCATGCATTTGTCGGAAAGATATTCTAGGAGCTACTTGAATTCCCACCTATAAAACTCCCGAAACTTTCTGGTTATGCAATCTGGTGTTGGGGATACATGGGAAGCAATATATCTTACCCAAACTAACAATCCCTACATCCAGCTGTATCCATCCGTCAACACATAACCAAGAAAACTCCAGAAATCGTGTACCTCAACCTTCGAAAAGCATCCGTTATACGAGCTATGGCAATACTCCCGAACTCCCCAGTACTGGGTGGCGTCGAGGTTATCTCACGTACAACTGCATTAAAAGAGATTTTCAATGTCGGCAAAACTCAGGTATTCCAGAACTGCAACGATAAAATTATGACGACAACACCTCGGAGCTCAACTCCCCGGGACACTGCCACAACCCCTAAATGTCAGGAGGCACCAAGAACAATGTTCTCGTCATAAGAATATTGGAACGATTCCAAGATACCCGCGTGATCCTAAATTATTTTTAGTGAAATTTGAGGAGAGGAAAGACAAAACATCTACGTCAAGAGTCCTCACCAGAACGACGAAGGGGCTGAGGAGTAAAAAGAATCCTACTCTCCGATATATATAATCCTAAGACTCAAAATAGTTTTCTTCTAGACTCAACAACGGCCAACAATCAAGGGGGCTCCTATGGTCAGTCGAGGCTCTGATTACCAACTTGTCACGCCCAATATGCGACCCTATCCAAAAGGAACTTGAAGGTCCCACCAAGGATAGACCCGCATATTGAAACGCTTTTGCAAGGTGGATATCATTACATCAACATTACATAATAGATGGGGATGCATACAAAAGGCATACAAAGCCACACGAATACAACATCATCTTACAAGAGATCAACATCCGACTACGGATGAAACACAAACAGAAACTCAAACGACATCCACCCTGCTAGCCCAAAGCCGACTGGAACCTATCCCCTGATCGAAGAAGAAGCAGAAGAAGAACTTCAAAACAAGCAATCATCACTCTCGCGTCAAGATCATCGCATAACCTGTACCTGCAACTGTTGTTGTAGTAATCTGTGAGCCACGAGGACTCAGTAATCCCATTACCATGGGTATCAAGACTAGCAAAGCTTAATGGGAAAGGAAGAGGTAAAGTGGTGAGGTTGCAGCAGCGGCTAAGCAAGATATGGTGGCTAACATACACAAATAAGAGCGAGAAGAGAAGCAAAGGAACGGTCGTGAAGCTAGCAATGATCAAGAGGTGATCCTGAACTCCTACTTACGTCAAACATAATGCAGAAACCGTGTTCACTTCCCAGACTCCGCCGAGAAGAGACCATCACGGCTACACACGCGGTTGATGCGTTTTAATTTGGATCTGGTGTCAAGTTATCTACAACCGGACATTAACAAATTCCCATCTGCCACATAACCGCGGGCACGGCTCTCGAAAGTTTATACCCTGTAGGGATGTCCCAACTTAGCCCATGATAAGCTCTCGCGATCAACGAAGGATATTCCTTCTCCCAGGAAGACCCGATCAGACTCGGAATCCCGGTTTACAAGACATTTTGACAATGGTAAAACAAGACCAGCAAGACCGCCCGATGCGCCGACATCCCGACAGGAGCTGCACATATCTCGTTCTCAGGGCAACACCGGATAAGCGAAGCGTACAGGTACCGACGAATCCAAGTTGCCAAGGAATGGTCCCGCACAGTGCTCTAGTTTGGACCAACACTTAGACAAGCATTGGCCCGGGGGGGGCTATAATAAAGATGACCCTTGGGTTAATTACTCCCAAGGGAAAAGTAGGTGGTGGTGAGGCAAATGGTAAAACCAAGGTTGGGCCTTGCTGGAGGAGGTTTATTCAAAGCGAACTGTCAGGGGGGTCCCATAAATCACCCGACCGCGTAAGGAACGCAAAATCCGGGAACATAACACCGGTATGATGGAAACTAGGGCGGCAAGAGTGGAACAAAACACCGGGCATAAGGCCGAGCCTTCCACCCTTTACCAAATATATAGATGCATTAATTAAATAAGAGATATTGTGATATCCCAACCAAAATCCTTTCCACCATGGAGCAATCTTCAACTTCACCTGCAACTAGCAACACTATAAGAGGGGCTGAGCAAAAGCGGTAAAATAGCCAAGCAATGGTTTGCTAGGAAGGGTGACAAAGGTTAGAGGTTCATGGCAAATTTGGGAGGCTTGAAGAGCAAAAGATAGGTAACGCAGCATAGCGATAGAACGAAGCAACTAGCATAGCAATGATAGTAGTGAGATCCAGGGTAGCGGTCATCTTGCCTGAAATCCCGCTAGGAAGAAGAACGAGTCCATGAAGAAGACAAACGGGAGTAGTCGAACGAATCCTCACAATCGCAACATTACCGGAACTAAGAAGCAACACCGGAAAGAAACAAACAACATGGTAAATGCACAAGCATAAACATGGCATAATGCACAATCAACTATGATGCATGTCCGGTTAAATGTTGGTTAACATGGCAAGAGGTGAAGCATAATTAAACTAACTATTTAGGCAATTTTAAATGAGGCCAGAAACAACAAACAACAATTCCGGAAAATCCCCACATGCATTTAGCATTTTAATGCAAACACAATTTTAAACATTTTAATTGTTGTTATCATGATGCGGATGACATATTCAAGTTTTAAGCAATTTTATGAAAAAGTTGACATGAGCATGTGATGAAGCATTTGGTCACCATGGCGGAACAAAACGGGTGCCACGACAATGAATCCGAAAATGATGCCACGACAACATATCGGTTCCGGTAACTTGATTGAGATACCGATGCAAACGAGAAGTCTGCGGATGTGCGCAACATGCTAGAGATGGTGGGGTGCTCCCGACTACCGGGTTCCCATGGGTTAGTGGCATGGCAAACGAGGAGGAACGTGCAAGGATCAATTCGGACATGGTGCAAACACGAGCATCTCATACATCACTGATGCATTCGTCCACGGGTCATTGTCTCAGCGGTTATACATTCGAAGCGTGCATTTAGGGGCGGTTCGGGTTCGGTACGATGTAGAGGAAGTAGTCGTTCATGGGTCGTCATGGGAAGTAGTTGTACATGGCGTCGGTAGTGGTACACCATTGGAGACGTACACGTTCCGTAGATGAACTTGGCGTAACCATGCGGTAGTCGAACTTGGCGCATCCAAAGGGTACTTGACGGGTCCGGGTCTTGGCGTATACAGGGAACATCTTGCGAGGCGATAACAAAGGTGTTCGTCGAGGTACTTGGCGTCCACGGCAACATGCGGAGGAGGTGCACCGACCTGGCCTGCTGGAGGCACTCGGAACAGAGAAGCCACCGGGCTGCTGTTCATTGGAAACGATTTGAACCAGGGGAGGTCAAAGCAGCAGCGGTGGAGGCAGAGTTGGCCGGAGGGGACGGCTCAAGCAGGAGCTCCATAGCACGAGGAGGAGGCCGACGGAGATGCAACAGAGATGGGCGCAGGCGTCGCACTTGCCGTCACCGGTCGCGGGAGGTCGCCGGGGTTCCGTTCCTACCAGTTCGAAGCGGAGGCAGGCCGACGGACTTGGGGCTCGTCCAGCAGTAAGGAGGCGATGGTGGTGGTCAGCAGCAGGAAGCAGTGACCCAGCTCGTGGTGACAATAACGATGAACAGAGGCGCGGGGATAGCAGGGGCGTGACGATGCTTGGTGGCCGGAGGGAGCAAGGCGCAGAGGCAAGAAGGCGCACCGGCAACATGGCCTCGGCGAGGGGGTCAGGTGCGGGGCTCCTGTGGCGCCATGGCTACACGAGCTCGCGGACGGAGCTGCAGGCATGAGCAGCCGAAGGGAGGGCGTCGGCGTGGGAGGAGAAGTAGGGCGCAGCGCCATGGCGGAAGCAGCGGCGGGGAGATCAGGCGCCATGGGAGGTGAGCGAGGGGATCGGCAGGAGGCTAGGGTTAAGATGGGGATGACTGGGCTTTGGGCCAAAAGGACTGCGGGGAAGCAGGCCGGCCTGGCTGCTGGGCTCTCTCTCACTCTAAAATAAATAAATAAAAACAAAATAGAGATGAGAAAGAAAGGAAAGAGAGGTTAGGGAAAGAATTTGCGCATGCGGATAATTTTCCCGGACTCACAAAAATGTGCTTGTTCCGAGAAAATAGAAAAAGGCCATGATTGAAAGATTTAAATTCAAACTCATTTGATTTAAATTCAAATGATTTGAATAGGAAGTGAGGGTTGGGAAGGTCCAAAAATGTTCGGATTTTTGGTGGAGCTCCGGAATATGATGAAAGAATATATGGCAAGGTTGGAGACCAAGAATTAAGATAACAAAGCCATTGGGATAATTGGCAAGTGTGTTATGGTGATTTCCAAATAAATGGAATAATTTTATTATAGATCCCTAATAATAGTAGGAGACTTTGAATATGTTTTAAAGAAAAATCACCATGTGCATTTCCCTCAATTTAAATGGACCGAAGATCCATACGGTTTTATTTAGATGAGTTTTAAAAAGGGTTGCATGATGACATGATGCAATGCAAATGATGCAAAGAGATGAGATGCATGACATGAATAAAATGCAAAACAAAAGACAAAAACCCAACCACAAAGGAAATATCATATCGCATCTCCGGAAAAGGCAAGAGTTGGAGTTACGAATATGGAAAGTTGTATCCGGGGCATTACAGCCGGACTATCTGTCTGGCCAGAACTTCATCTTCTGGTAACTCGCCCCAGTTCATATACGCCAAGTATGGAACCGTCCAATCCGGAATGATATGTAAAGTAGCCACCAACTATGCCTCCGGATCAGGAATAGCGAGGTCCTCCTCTGTGGACAGTTGAACCGATGGATTATGCAGGACATCCAGAAAGGTATTAGGTGGCACCGGTTTACACTGATATCCCAGCCGGCTTAAAGCATCAGCTGCTTCATTTTCGCGCCGATCAATGTGCTCAACCTGATAACCTTTGAAGTGACCGACCACAACATCCACTTCTCGCCTGTAAGCCGCCATGAGGGGATTTTTAGAGTCCCAAGTGCTAGAAACTTGTTGAGCCACCAGATCAAAATCTCCAAGGCATCATACTCGGCTCAAATTCATCTCCTTAGCCACTCGAAGACCGTGGAGTAAGGCTTCATACTCAGCTGCATTGTTAGTACAAGGGAACATTAAGCAAAGAACATAATGAATTTTATCACCTCGAGGGGAAGTAAGGACAACTCCAGCCCCCGAGCCCTCCAATTGCCTGGATCCGTCAAAGTGAATAGTCCAGTATGTACTGTCCGGTTTGTCCTCCGGTATCTCAACTCTGTCCAATCATTGATGAAATCCACAAGGGCTTGGGATTTGATTGTTGTTCGAGGCATATATTTCAAACCATGCGGCCCAAGCTCAATAGCCCACTTAGCAACCCAGTCAGTCGCTTCCCTGTTCTGGATTATATCCCCCAAAGGAGCAAAACTGACCACTGTGATCGGATGACCTTGAAAGTACTGTTTAAGCTTCCGACTTGCCATAAAAACCCCATACACCAGCTTCTGCCAATGCGGATATATTTGCTTTGACTCAATGAGCACTTCGCTGATATAGTAAACCGACCTTTGAACCGGGTATTCCTTCCCAGCCTCCTTGCGCTTCACCACAATGGCGACACTGACAGCTCGGGCATTAGCAGCCACATATAACAGTAGTGGCTCCTTATCAACTGGAGCGGCAAGAACCGGTGGTTTAGCCAACTGCTTCTTCAAGTCTTCAAACGCCGCATCAAGAAGCCTCCTCTGAGACAAAATTATGCATCTTCTTCAACATCTGGTACAGAGGGATCGCCTTTTCTCCCAACCTGCTGATAAACCGGCTCAAAAACACAATACGACCCGCCAGACATTGAACATCATTGATACATGCCGGTTTAGCCAGAGATGTGATAGCCTTGATCTTTTCCGGATTAGCCTCAATACCCCGGTTGGACACCAGAAAACCCAAGAGCTTGCCAGCCGGTACACCAAAAACACACTTAGCCGGATTGAGCATCATTTTATAAAATCTCAGATTATCAAAGGTTTCTTGCAAATCAGATATGAGCGTCTCTGCCTTCCTGGAATTGACCACAATATCGTCCACATAGGCATGAACGTTGCACCCAATCTGAGTATGAAGACAATTCTGCACACAACCTTGATAAGTTGCCTGGGCACTCTTGAGCCCAAAGGTCATAGATACGTAACAGATGTACACTGATGCTCATCACTGGCAGAAGGTGTATCTGGGAGACTTGGGACGATTTCCAGTATGAGGCATCACAGGGCCCATCTCGCCCTCGCAGCATGGCATACTATGATACAATCGCAATATTTTCTTCTATTTATTTTGTGTGTTTCATCAACTAGTGCCACTATAATGTAATCATGCTTTTTCATTATCTGTGCAAACAGGGTTATTCAGCTACATTTTGGTGGAACTGCACAAATGTACGGATGGAACCGGCAAATATGCAGAGTGCGAGGTGTGCCAAGTAGAAATTACCAACACCAACCATGCTCCATGCATGCATTGGCATCCACCACCACCAGTGGGATGTGTGGCGCTCTATGTGGATGGATCTTTCTCGGCAGCAAATCCTCTAACCAGATACTAGTAGCTTATATTGGCAGTTTTCTATGGAGTACTCTTTTCTGAAAGAAGCACCAATCCATTTTTCTTTATTTGTACACAGTGTCACAACTTTGACCAAAGGTCCAGAGCTATTTTAGGGTGATTGGTGTAGTACTCGGAGACTGATTGAAAGCAAGACTTTCATTAGCTATCACACTGATTGTAAGCATGAGCAGGTGGAAGATTAGGTTAGTGCAAAGCTTACCTTAAACCCTACCACCGCCGTTGAAACGAGGCGAGTGTCAAGGGATGTGGGGACCCCGACTCACAAGTCGTGATCACCGAATGCACGTGTACAGTGATCCCAGAGATCAATGCTCACTGAACACACAGAAGCTGAATAACAAGAGTCTTACATCCATACATACCGTCTTACACAAATTATGACCATTATGGTCAAGTCTTACATCGATAAAGCCTTAAGGGCTGAACATCAAATGAAACACAAGCAGCGGAAATCTCCGACGATAAGTAGAACCCATGCCATCTGCCTTAACCCTACAGGCATTCTGACTGGGAAACGTCCTAGTTCGCATGATCGTCTCCAAGGAACTCTTCTTCGAACTCCGGTTCTTCCATGCCTGGTCAATTAAATAACCGGTGGCAAGCCAATGAGTACTTTGAATGTACTACTAAGCAACCCATGATTTGGTTCAAGGTACGATAATGCATGACATAGGTAAAGTTTTGCATAAAGCTAGTTTTGAGTGCAATGACATGTTCAACATCCTATGAAGCATGCATCAAAAGAATTTAAGTAACCATGAGATCTGGTCACGGATATCAACATAAATAGAGTGGGCACCAACCCATTTATCATAAGCAGTGGGCACCAACCCATCTCAATCGTGTCAAGTCCTTTGACTTGACCCAAGTCATACCATCATCTCACTCACACGGTTGAAAACCACGGACATAGTTTAAGCAGCACCGCCTAACCGTCCTTGACCGTGGACACGGCTATTCAATAGTTTTACACTCTGCGGAGGTTGCACACTTTACCCACTAGATCCGGGAACTTCCGTGTCATCCACGACCAGCGGTACCTCAAGTACCGGGGTAAGCACCGATCACCGCCTTTCCCTAGACGACACTAACATGGAGTCCACTCGATTGGTAGTAACCCCCGTGCCAAACATTTCACAATAATAAAGTTGTGGAGCCTCGCTCCCATATTCATCGCATACCACAAGCACGGGTACCAGCGGTGTGTCCGGTGCCTGTGAAAACAGTCATGGCCGCCCTACATGGCACGACCCGTCCCAAGAGAGAGCACCAACTCTCCCCCGTCACTAGTAATGCGGGCTCCAAGCTAGTATCGGTCTAGGTACTCAACAATGCCCTTTCCCATATAAGGGTAGAGTGGTCGCACATGTAGGGTTGGGACAGTCATCAAATCTTAAATCTAATCCGTTTTCGAAAACAACACACACTTGCCTCGGTACACCACTTCGTCATCAAGTGGTTACCTTTCTCATCATCTCCCTCGGGCATAAATGGCACCCGATGGGGTTTTGAAAGTTGTTTGAAAATATTTTGTCTCCATCACATGCATATTCCGTCCCTTTTTGCGTAGCAAACTACTTAACATCCTATCTACTCCCATCGTCATAACCCTCATAAGAAGGTAGGGTCATGTACAATGCAAGTGTCAGCGAGAAAAATAACGAGGCAACCCACCAAAGTGGTTACCCATCCTTCATGATTCGATGCAACAATAATAAATGCTATATGACATGCATGAAAAGGGTTTCATAGACATGGTCAAAGGGCTGCTTGCACAGCTCAACAAAGTCTTGAGGGTCTTCAAAGTCTTACGGTCCAACTCCTTAAATCGACAGCGCAATCTATAAATGCAAAATAATAGCAGGGAAAAATAAGGCAATAATAAAACAGAAAAATCAAAGTGCTCAGAAAAATGTCAACTCTTTTTGTAAAATATTAGATGGAAATATAAGATGGGGAAACTTGCTAGTTTTGGATTTGGAGTGGTGGAACAGGAGATATGGATTTTCAGAGGCACATTTAAATGCTAAAAACCACATTTAAATATTTACAGAGAATAAAAGGTGGTTGGATTTGAGTGAAAGTTGCACCATTAAATAGGTTGCAATATTTGGGGATTTTAGAAATTGGAACTAATCCATTTGGACAAATATTGTGTCCTGTGGAATTTTTGGAATATGTGACAGAAAAGAAAAAGAAAAGAGCCTTGTGCTGCTTGGGGCGAACAACCCATGAGGCAGCGCCCAGCCAGCAGGCCGCCCAGCCGAGCCAGCGCAAGTGTAGCCTGCAGCCAGTTTTTTCAAACCCGACGGGGGGCCCAGCTGCCAGATGGGAGAGAGAGGCGAGAGGAGGTGAGGATGGCAGGCGGGGCCGCTGTCATCTCCATTCTCTGACGAGGGGCAGCGTGCTCACCGGCGACGATCTGACGGCGAGCTCTGGCGAGTCTTGAGGATGGCCGAGGGCCGCCGCCGCGCGGTGGGTGGTGGGCTGGGCAGCGGGGGTGCTGGTTCGCGGCGACGAGATTCTGCGGAGGAGCTTGGAGGCGGTGGTTCCGGTCGCTTCCGGCTGACAGAGAGAGAAGCGGAGGAAAAAGAGTCGAGGAGGTGAGGAGAGTTGGATCGATGGAGAGAAGGCGGAGGAGCCTATACCACGAGATCGACGGCGACCAGCGCGGAGCTCGGTCGATTCGAGCATGAGGCTCTCCGGGGTGATTGGGTGGTGCGGGCGTGCTCTGGAGGCGTGAGGAGGCGAATGCCACTGGAGCGGCCCGGCGAGCTTATATAGCCACGGTGGTCCACCGTGGACTGTCTTGCCCAGAGCTTGTTGCCGTCGTCACGGGTCACGAGGGCTCTGGGTTGTGTCTGGGTGTTCGTGGGGTCGACTCGCCCGGGAAGAAGAGAGAGAGAGAGCGGGGGGCAGGGGCACAGCGCGTGAGCACGCTCACCGGTGCACTCAGGCGCCCTTGTTCGCTAAGCGGAGGCGGGGAGGAGGAGAGAGAGGGGACAGCGCCGTGGCGTGTCGCGGACGTCGAGTGCCTCGGTGGCGCGAGGAAGGCCAGAGGTGGCGGAGCCATTAGGCAGCTCTGCGGCTACAGCCGCCTTAGCCGCCGTGCTCTGGCTCGAGCGCTGCATATGGCATGCCATGGCATATTATATGCCACAATGGTATGCGCCACTGGTGTCGATGAGTGCCGGGGGTAGTAAAGAAGGAGGGGAAGGCATTGGATGCCTGGATGGCCACTGGGGTGAGGAGAGAGGTGAGGAAGAGGGAGAAAGGGCTGTCGAGAGAGAAAGAGGGGGTTTCACCCTCAATTATTCAGTGGGGCTTGCCATTGTTACTAGAGGTGAAAGGGGTCTAGGAGGAGCTGTGGTAAAATTGGAGCTCACCAAGAATAGTGGAAGGGGTCAAAGCAGTGGTTTTGCAAAATGTCGAAAGGTGTTTGATAGAGTTTTGAGCAAGCAAATGGACTCCAATTGCCATGATACTCCACAAGGTGAAATGACTCATATAAATATAGCCTTCCACCAATTAGGAGATTATTTGGGCAAAGTTGCCAATGCAACTTTGTGAACCCTAGAAATGAGCAGAAATGGATTTGTGTAGATCTAGTTGAGCATAACACTTCTCCTTGATGAACCACTTTGTGTAGTGGCCTCATTTGGTCATGTGAACATGCTCACAAAAGTTGGGGTCTTGGAGAAGAAGTTGGTAGAACAAAGTTGTTCAAATTTGATTCTGGTCAGAGAGGGTTTTGAGGCACTTTGACCAAGATTTCCTCTTCTCCAACCTGTGCCATTTGGTCTAGATGCATCATTGGACCCATGAAGCATGTTCACCAAGTTTGAGCACATTTGGACACATTTGGCAATGTAAAGTTGATCAAACTTCAGAATGGACAGAATTAGTTTTGAGGGGTTTTGATGGTGTCTTGTTCTCCAAGTCATGAGATTTGGCAAGATCATCTAATATGTCATATGTGACATGATAGAATTTTCCTGGAATTTTTGAAGAATATTTCCTTTGTAAATATTTCAAAAGCTTGAAATATCCAGGAAGGGTTTTAGAGGGATTTGACCAATATTTTGAACATGACCATGTGTTGAAACTCTTATATATGGACAATATATGTCCTATGAGTTTCCCTAAATTTTGTCAAATATTTTGAAAACAATAAAATAATTTTTCCCTATTAAAGAACATTTCTGGCCTTAAGAAAAAGCCTTTAAATAAAATAGGAAAACAACTTTTAAAATTATATTTTTGTGGTTTCTGGGTATCCTATATCTAATAGGAGTCAAATATATTTTTGGAAAGATTTTTACTGCCCTTAATCAAGTACTTGCAGTGCAATCCTCAATTCAGGGGTTTTTGGAAAACTAAATTTAGAAAATACTTTCTGGCCAAATTATTTTTGTAAGAAAATTCTATATTGCACATGGCATGGTTATTGATCAGGAGCTTGGGGTAAGGAGATGAAGTATAGAAGGTGGAGTAGTTGACTATTAAGAGCACTTGAAAACCACATAGGGAAAACCAACACCAAATAAAAGCCAAATAAAGCAAAAAGTTTTTGTTGGTCCAAATTTTCATGCTTTATTAATGAAAATGAAATGTTACAAAATGCAGGGTGTGACAAGGGAATCGTGGAGAATGGTGGGGAAGCGACGTCGCGCCATCCGGCCTCCTCTTGCGGTGGGAGAACGAATACTCCTGTGGCTCCGGCTGGCTCTGCACCCTCACAAAGGGCACACTGTACTCGATCGATTCGTTATCCTCTAGGTGCTCGACCTTCAACCTATACGCCCACCACCTCTGCCTGACTTTCGCCTCGGGCGAATCTGTCTGCTCCATCGCCCAGAGGAGATACTCAATGAACTCGAAGGACTACGATGTGACTGCCATCGAGGAGTACATGTACGTCGCCGCCCTCATCGCCGCCGTCTTGCATACATTGCCACATGGCCCTCACCGTACTCGAAATTTTCCACTCATTGTCAAACCAAGTAAGGATCTCCTTCAACCTGGCTAACTTTGCCTGGTCGCCGTCGGCGATCTGCCTGATTCACTACTGCCTCCTCTCCATAGATGTCCTTCTGAGTGGTCCGGTGCTAGCTTCGGAAGATGGGAGGAGGACGATGGTTGAGGGAGCCCTGGACTAGGGGGTGTCTGGACAGCCGGACTATCAATATCCGCCGGACTCCCGGACTACGAAGATAGAAGATTGAAGACTCCGGCTCGTGTTCGGAAGGTACTTTACTTGGCGTGGAAGGCAAGCTTGGCAATACGGATATGTAGATCTCCTACCATTGTAACCGACTCTGTGTAACCCTAGCCTCTCCGGTGTCTATATAAATCGGAGGGCTTTAGTCCGTAGGACACAACATTACATCTCAACAATCATACCATAGGCTAGCTTCTAGGGTTTAGCCTCATTGATCTCGTGGTAGATCTACTCTTGTACTACCCATATCATCAATATTAATCAAGCGGGGCGTGGGTATTACCTCCATCGAGAGGGCCTGAACACAGGTAAAAACATCGTGTCCCTCGTCTCCTGTTACCATCCGCCTAGACGCCTGATTCGGGACCCCTACCGAGATCCGCCGGTTTGACACCGACATTGGTGCTTTCATTGAGAGTTCCTCTGTGTCGTCGCTGATAGAGCGGATGCCTTTACCCGTCTTCAAAGACGGTGTTCTCACCGGAGGGGCCTTGACCGCCGGTCAGACAATCCGGCTTGGCGGTTTCCTTATGACCGCCTGTCCGGCCGTCGCTTCGGCAATGACTTCTCAAGTCGTCGAAAGCAATCTTCAAGTCAGCCCTAAAGCTGCCGAACAGTTAGATCGATCGAGCTCTCAAATGCATTAACGAGCTCTTGGATCGCATCACCGCCACAGGAGTCGAAGCGGACTACGATCGGATCGGGCTTAAAACCAATCTGAGAGAGATTAACTCTCCCCAGGCAACCCACCACGTCGAAGTGGTAGAAGAACAACTCGGCAATTCGTTGCCATTGTTGAAAACAATTTGTGTCCGGATTCCCGAACCCTCCATGCCGGATTCCCGCGGAGGGACGGACCCTGATCGAGCATTGAACCTAAAATCATGCGTCGCCCCCGACTCACTGGTCTATTTCCAGCAAATCAAGCTTCCAAGTTCGGAAGACCCTCAGCCTTTGAGCCCAAAGATGGGCAGGGATCCGGATTTTATTCCACCCACTCGCCCAGACATATGCGACCTATCTCTAATTCGCCAAGAGCCCTCAGAAACAGTACATCATTACTGGGCCAGATTCCTCCTGGTTATGGACAGGATAAAGGACTGCCGAGAGGAAAACACAATCTCAATCTTACGCAATAAGCGCACGGACGGGGAATCTGAGCGCCATTGATCGTCGCAAAATTACGCGTTTTACCGATCTGGCGTCCATAATCTGAAAATCTTGTGCGATGGAAAGTTTCGGAAAACTGAAAATCAATTTTGGGATAATCCGGCACCAAACCCGATCCATGGTAAAGGGCACCCTACAATCAGGCCCCAAATGCAAAAACCAAAAGCAAAAACCCAGCAAGGGAAGCGGAACCGTCTTTGGAGGGATGGCTCAATGGACCTGTAAACTTCATAATCTGGGGAGCTGCCCCAACACATAGCCTTGAGCATGTTGGATACTACGGCGGTGGCCAAAAGTGGCGAAGAGCTTCTAGCTCCGAAACCACTCCAACAATACCAGCACGGTATCAACAGTCTTGAGACTTTCGCATCAAATAATATGCAAAACGAACAATCCATGAACTTCGCGAAGTCTACCAAGTAGCAACAGCAAATCCATGGGCGACACAGCTATCACCTTCAGCGCCAGCACGAGCCCACATCTCGAACTACGAGCCCGGCCGCCCGGTACTTAGTCCCATAGTGGGCGGCTTTTGGTGACAAAAGTCCTCATGGACAGCGGCAGCGACTAAACCTCATTTATGAAAACCCTACGGAAAATGGAAATCGATTGGAGCCGTATTGGCGAAGCAACACAACCTTGGAGGAATAATCCCTAGCCGGGAAGCACGCTGCACGGAAAAATCACACTCGATGTGGTGTTGGCTCACGGACAATTCAGATCGAAGAAGTCACGTTCAGTAGCCCCATTCAGCAGCGGCTATCCGCCATAATAGGGGCGAGAGGCATTCACAATTTTCAAGTAATACCTCACTCTGGGTACATGAAGCTCAAAATGCCCGCCCGTGAACAATAACTCTCGTCGATAATCCGGATCTGACACTCCGCGCCGAAAACATGACAGCCGCGCTAGCCCTCGAGGCACTATCACGAAGCCTTAGCGGCGAAGGAGCTCACCGCCTTCGCTCTCTGATAAACAGGGACGACGTGCTACTTGATAAAAGATCCAAGTCCACCTCCTTCAAACCAGCGGATGAGATAGTTAAATTTCAGGTCCACCGCGGACCCAACAAAGACGGCCTCCATTGGGGCACAATGAACCCGAAGTGGGCGCCCGCCTCTGCGACTTCCTTCGGAAAATTGGGACATCTTCGCTGGCACCCTTCGGACATGCAGAATCCCTCGCGGGCTGGCGAACACAGCCTAAACATCCTAAAAGATTTAAGCCACCAAACAGGCTCTTGGCGATTTTCGAACCCAAAAGACGAGCAGTGGGAAAAGAGCTAGCCAAGTTATTGGAAGCGGATTCATTAGAGATATCAAACATCCGGATGGCTAGCAAATTTGGTGATGGTACCAAAGAAAGATAAATCTGGCGTCTCGTATCGACTTCAAAGACCTCAATAAGGCTTGCCCAAAGGATCCTTTCCCCTCCGCATCGATCAAATCGCCGATGCCACAATGAGACACGATTCATTGTGCTTCTGGATGCATACTCGCTATCATCAAATCAAGATGGCGGAAGCGAATCAAGCCACAACGGCATTCATTACTCCATACGGGCCATTACGCTTCAACACGATGCCCTTCGACTCAAAAACGCCGGCGCAACATATCAGCGCATGATTCAAACATGTCGGCTACCCAGATCGGCAAAGCAGTCGAGGCATCGTGAAGCGATGTAGTCGTCAAAACAAAACACGTCGAAACTTTAGTAGGCGATTTGAGGCTCACATTCGACAACCTCGAGAATATGACATTAAGCTGAATCCGGAAAAATGTGTTTTGGCGTACCAGCGAAAGCTGCTGGGCTTCATCGTATCGATGGGGATCGAAGCAAATCCGGCCAAAATCCGGGCTCTGTCACGGTTGGATATCCCAAAGGACCTCAAGCAAATACAAAATTAACGGGATGCATGGCAGCCTTAAGCCGTTTATCTCCCGTTTAGGAGAAAAGGCGTTGCCCCTTACCGCCTCTAAAGGCGCACGAATACCGAGTGGGCGGATGCCGCCACCGCGGACTCGAAGAAATAAAGGCCATATTGGCAACAAATCCGGTCTGGCTGCGCCCGATGCAGGCGAACCGATGTTATTATACATCGCGCAACACACCAAGTTGTGGCGCTGTACTCGTCGTCGAGCGAGCAAATGTAAGGGCATAAATTCCCTCTTCAAAAACCGGTGTATTTTGTATCCTTGTGCTAACCCCTGCAAATCCGTTACCGCACTATCAAAAGATAGCATATCGGTGTTCATGGCGTCTCGGAAGCTTGGCACTACTTTCAAGAGTGTTCGATAACGGTGGCTTCAAGTACCACTCAATGACATTATAAATAACCGCGACGCAGCGGGCGGGATCATAAAATGGGCCATTGAGCTCTTGCCATTCGACATAACCTATAAACCTCGGCGAGCCATAAAGTCACAAGTTTTGGCTGACTTCGTCGCCGAATGGATGAAGCGAACTACCTAAAAGTACGGCGCATACTCCAATGGACTATGCACTTCGACGGCTCCAAAATGTTGGCGGATGGGGCTGGCGTCGTCTTGACCTCCCCACGGAGATATAGTTGATATGTACTTGAGATAATGTACCACGGACTCCAACAACGCAGCGAATCTGAGGCCTTGTTACATGGTCTCCGGATGGCGATCTCCATGGGCATTCAACGCCTAGAGGTGCGCGAGGATTCAAACCTTGCAATATCCCAAATAAATGGAGACTTTGGCGCCAAGGATCCGAAAATGGCAGCATATCGTAATGCTGTCACGAAAATGTCACTTCGGTTTGAAGGACTCGAATTCCATCACATAGCCCGAGATAACAATCAAGCGGCCGACATCCAGCACGATCGGTGCGAAACGTGATGTTGTCCTCAAATATCTTCACAGAACGGCTCTTCAAGCCATCCGTACTATGGGAAGAGGAGTCCGGTAGCGACAAACCGGAGAAAGCCGCACTAACCGGTGATCCAGCGGACAACATAACACAATCCGCCCACGACATAATGGCGGTAATCGCCGCGTGGATGTAACCTTTCTGGCCTACTTACTTAGGCAGGAACTTCCGAAGACCATAATGAGGCCCATTGCATAGTCCGTGATCGAAGGCCTACAAGGTTCATGAGGAGAACTTTATAAGAAAAGTACTACGGAGTCCTTCAAAGGTGTATCTCCGAAGAAGAAGGGCGAAACCTCTGGCTGAAATCCATGCGGACTAGGTGGACACCACGCAGCAGCCCGGCCCCGGTTGGAAAGGCATTCCGTCAGATTTTATTGGCCGGCGGCTCGGGCGGAGCATGCGAGGACTTGGTCCAGCGATCGTTGGTTGCCGCTCTTCGCTAATCGAGCCATATGCCACCCACCGCCTCAAAACCATACCCATTACGGCCGTTCGCGATCAGGGGCTTGACATGGTCGGACCCCTCAAAGGGGGAACCCGCAAGAAAAGGTACCTGCTGGTCATGGTGGATAAGTTCACCAAATGGATAGAGGCCAAACCGGTCAAAAGCAGCGAGTCCGGACCAGTGATAGACTTTATATCGAGGTGGTACACCGTTCTGAGTCCCCACAGCATCATCACGGATAACGGCATGAACTTCACAGCCGATGAAGTGAAGTCATGGTGCAAAAATATGGGCATTAAGCTCGACTATGCGTCGCCTATCACCCTCAAACCAACGGTCAAGTGGAAAGAGCAAGCGGTCTAATAATGGCGGCATTAAACCCGCACTAGTGAGGTCACTCACTAAATCAGACACCCAATGGGTCGAGGAGCTCGACTCCGTACTGGGGCTGCGGACAACACCTAACCGTACTACGGTTCACACCCTTCTTTATGGTATCTGGCGCAGAGGCGATCTTGCCTGCGACATTATTCATGACTCACCTCGAGTGCGCATGTATGAGGAAAGAGAAGCCGAGCTAGATCGGCGGGACAGCTTGGACATATTGGAGGAGGAGCGGGGCGTTGCGAAGGCTCGTTCCGCATTCTATCAACAACAGGCCGAAGATATCAAAGCGAGAAGCGGGCCAAAACCTACAACGTTGGCGAACTAGTTCTCGCTTTGCGGACAAGAAGAAGGACAAGCTCAAGCCGGATGGGAAGGCCCTTCATTATTGATCAAGTCTTGACCGGCGGGCGTACCGTCTAGAAATCGTCGGACAACCGACTCGAGCCAAACCCATGGAGCGCAGCCCGACTCAGACGATTCTATGCCTAGCGCGGACTAAGAGTTCGTCCCTTCCCGTCAACTTTATATATATTTGGTTGTCCTCCTTTTTCTTTTCTCCTTTTAAAATTAGCAAATCCCTTGGGGCCTATTTTCGCATTTTTGCATACATACGATGTGCCACTTTCACTTTCGTTATTCTGAGGGCTTCTTTTACGAAGCTCAAATATCTGAGTTTCATACCCAACACATGTGTCATGCTTCCACATGTACCTTTTATTCGCCATTATATGCATCGATATGACTTAAGTTTTGGCCAAGCTGGGTTGCTGGCTCTGTGCTTACCCTCGTTCCCGATTGTTCGGCTAGGTGGTAAAGGAGCACCTCTGCGATTATTACGCTGGGTCAGCGGATGTGTACCTCGGTAGGTGAAGCGAAAGCTAAGCGTTCTTAAGGGAATATTGATTCGGTGATTTAAAAGATGATTTTTACCTACCTTTCTTTTCCATCCGCCCCGGATGTTTTATTGCTCCATTGGCAGTCCGGACATGCACTTTAGGGCATGCCACCCGATGAAAGGAACCCCTAACGGAACTATTCTCTCGGAAGATGTTTCTTACTAACCATGTAATATAACATAACTAGTTGGGCACTTATGCGATAAAGCACTAATGACCCCTCGCCTAGTCTCCATGCATACCACGGTTATTTCTTAACCACAAAGGTATTCAGACGCACTCCGGACTCTCGGGTCCCGAGGTTGAAGCGAAAAGGTCGGCAATGACAAACGATCTACAATCCGGCTAGAAGACATTTTACATGTCATTTTTAAGGATAACATACATTGTCAAGTTCATTGATTGTATTCCTCCTCAATCCCGTCTAACGAGCTGTCTAGCTTACAGTCCGTTAGGAAAATTTAGCAGCCGATTCTACTGGCTGTACACTAAACTCACGAGGATCTCCTTCCCGTCGGGCCCCACCGGTCCAACTTGGCCATATGGTTGGGATCCGCCTTCTTGTACCGCGTCTTCACCATGGCCCAAGCCTCCACAGCACCTTGGCGGCAGGCGAAACCTTCCACAAGCAGGCGCTGCCGCACTCCTGTAGCTTCTCTGCAAGCTCCCGAGGCCCTCGGGCGGGACGAGGATGGCCATAAAGCTGTCTGACGCCACTCATTGCTGCCGAACTCGTTCGAACAGCTGCAACAGTTCGGGAAGTTGATCACCCATTGATAAGGGCATCTCCTCCGTAGGATGGCCCATGAGTATACCTACAAGACATATTATGTCAAATCGCTTCCTTGCCGAACTCCTCTTCCTAAGAAAGTTCACTCAAGCACTTACTATAGATGCTGCGGCGAAGCCGTTGATTCTCCTTAACGGAGCGGACAGCTCGGTGTCGCCTTCGGCTCTTCTCCGAGCTTGGCGTTGGAATCTTGAAGCTGTTCCTTTCTGCTGAACTCTTTCAAGACATTTCCTTGACTTTTAGGCGGCGAAATGCGATACTGTCCGGATCTTGTTCGGCAGCACCTCTGATGTCGATTATTAGACTCAGGCGCATACGCCGCGCAGCGCTTATATTAATTTATACAAGCGTGTTACCGGGTGGGGTCTTCCGTCTCCTCCTGCGGCAAAGCAAGTGCAGCCCCAAGTTGGGCCTTGCAATCTTGCGCTCCGGGACAGCTGGGTATTCTTCTCGTTAAGAGCACGAAAGTTCATGTGATCCTTAAATCAGGTAACATAACCAATTTAAGTCTCGGGGAGACTCTTGGTGTATACAACCATTAAAATTCCCTTACCCGTATGTCTTTAACATCTTTGCTCCGTGGTCTGGTAAAACCATTTTGGGCAGCCGGAGATGCACGTCCCCTAACGTAAAGGCATCCAATGCCTCGAGGGAAAAGCACGCCTCTTGAAAACTGTCCGCCGGGCGTCTATGATTCATAGCGCTCTCCACCTCCGACTTTGTGGCGGACAGTCTGTCGGTATCCTCCGTTGGAGTAGGATCCGGTTCGCGTCTTCGCTTGCCTCCCCCTCGGTCCGGCGCGGAGCACGGCTGGTGTTGATTGGGTTGGCAATTCCTGTGCTCGCAGATCCGGCGCGCTTTTTCTTCTATAACGATCATGAGCACTTAGAAGTTTCCTCGAAACATTGCTTAGAAAGATCAAACGCAAGCTATACCTCTGCGGCGACGTTTCCGCCTGCATGGCGCTCCTTTTCCTCCTGCTGGTTCGGCCTGACCTCTGTAAGTCGGCCGCCGCAGGCTCGGCTCCCGGCCGGATTGGCGCTTCCTGCAAAAACACCATCGTTCGCGAAGGTCACAATAGGCAAGGATAAGATAACGGTGTCCGGGCTTCGGTCTTGGTCACCTGGGATTCCGAACTTAGCCCGGGGTAGTCCGCCTTAATGGCGACCAATGCGTCATCAACGCTTAGCTGGTGATACACCCCGTCGATTAGCTCCACCCCGAGGTCCGGATCCTCTTCGGAGGCCGGACCCAGGGATCCTTCTGGGTCCTCGGGCTGTGGAGCAGGACTCACCATGTCCTCCACAGTCCGGCGTAGACTCTGCGCCGAAGACGTAATATAAGAAGCTTAAACTTCGAAAATACGGGTAAAGGCCCTTTTGAGGTGTTCGCTTACCCATCCTCTGGGATTGACCATGGAAAACCCATTCATAGGGTTCGGACGAAGGAAGTCCTCCTTCTCCCCCTTGTACAGGCCGGATAGGATCTTCACTAGATCCTCGGACGAATCTGGGCCTTTGCGGCCGTGCCGGGTGGCATCGTCCTCCCATTGAAATCCCACATGGGGTGGCTTCTGTATTGCAGCGGCTGCACCCCCCGCTTGATGCATGTTGCCATGACTCCAATCATGGTCAAGCCGGAATGAGCCATTAGTCTTATTCGGCCCATCAAGTAATGGGCGCTCTTGTCCTCCTCAAGCAGGGCTCATGAGCGCCAGTGGCGTTTCTTCAAGGGAGCAGCATCAAACTCCGGGAGGCCGATCCGGACTGGGTCGAGCGTGGAGCGTCTACAATATAAAACCACTCACGAGGCCGATCTTGGGCGCCCTCTTGAAGTGCGGATAGGTATCGGTCCCGGCAATCACTGGTGGAAAAAAGGCCTTTGGTCGCGGTTCGCAATCTGCCATTAGTCGCGGCTGCGCAATCGCGTACCAACAAAGCGACTAAAGCCCACCACCTTTAGTCGCGGCTGCTTAGAACCGCGACTAAAGGCCCGTCACGTGGGCGCCAGGCGGCCGTCGGGCGGAGGACCTTTAGTCGCGGTTCTTCGCCAACCGCGACTAAAGGCCATGCAGTTTAGGGTTTTAGCCCCACCCCCTAAACCTGTTTTCATTTAATTTGTATTGTTTTATTTCTTTTGTGCTTTATTTTAATTTTGAAGGAGTTTCATATATTCTACGGTACTACATACATGCATATGAATGTACAATTTCAAATAAATTTGAAATTAGAACCAAAAAAATTCAAGAGGAATATACAATATATATTCAATATCATCGGATGACCATATACAATTTTGAACAAGTTTCCATACATGATTTAATCCATATAAAGTTCTTCGTCCTCGTGATAGTGTTCTCCTTTAGGATGGAGGACTTCCCTGCAGAACCATCCAGCTAGTTCCTCTTGAAGTGGTCGGAAGCGAGCTTGGACTAAGCATCCACCGGAGGTTATTCCTCTTAGCATTGGTATCACTCGGATCAACCCGCTCAGAGGTGTATCTCGGATCATCTCCTGAACAAAGTATGCACATAGATTGGTCAACGGTGGCTGAATATCCCCGATCTTAGTCTTTACCCTTTTGAATTCTAGCTCTTTTTGAATTCACTGACCTTTGTATCTGAACCGTCTCCAAACCCTACGAGGCAAAGAAAATTAAATGAACAAGAGAGTTATTAGTTACTTGATATTAGGAAATGAGCGAAATAGGCCGATCGATATAGGCGCAAATGAATGAAAATAATTACTACGCAGCATTTTTCGATGTCGGCCCAAAGCTTTGGATCCTTATCCGGAGAGTCGTGGGCGAGACATTACGAGGTGTTAACTTTAATTACTAGCAGAATCGGTGGAACCTGCGGACACGATACATGCACAAGACGTCATGCATAACTCATCGATTAGCCGGCCACATACCATGCATGGAGTAAACAAAAGAGAATGTGCTCAAGACGAAACACTCACCCAAAATGGTAAGGAAATAGAATATCACTTTTGAGTTCCCGCTTTAAGAAATCGCCACAGTCTGCCTCCACGTCGGCGGGTAATGCTTCAACACAATATCATTAACGATGTGTGGGTCAATGAACCCAACATCATGGATGTTCCTTACTCTGCATTCCTTAATCTTCATTCTGCATGTATAATAGAGGACACAACAATATAGTTAGGACATATATATAGTGCGAGGCAATATGAACGAGATGGGGTAGAAATTAATAAATCACTTACGAGCGTAGCAACCGATGATAGATTTGTCGAGCTCAAGCAGATTGAAAAGCTGGAACAATTCACTCAGTTCAACTTGTACATAGTAATGTTTGAAGTGATGCTCATGTCTAACTTCCGCATAAATATATTCTTTGGCGTTTTTATTTTTATGTAACCCTTGTACCAATTCAGCGACGTTTCATTTGGTCGGGTAGATCCTTTTCTGCAAGCAGCTCGACGAGAGGCCCATTCTTGACATATGTAATTACTACCTCCTTCACTGGCAACTCATCAAGGTCTAATAGTTCACGAAGAGTAATACCTAAGTTGGCGCTTGTTCTCCGCACTCGTTCTGATCAATCCTGTGCTGCCGCAGCTTGTATGATCTCGGGGCATCCGGACGAAGGCTTCCACTATAAGCGGGCAATCGATTGTTTACTTTGTTCCCGAGCTGGGCAACTTGTTTCCGCTTTTTATACTTCGGCCTTCTCCGCTCTTTGTTCTCCTTGAACATGCCTGCCTGCTGCGAAGTTCACGTGCATAGTCGGTAGGCAGATTCTTCATGACTTGGGACGGTGTGCTCAAAATGACTTAGCCCACTTCTTTTGCTCATCGAAAAATCTTGGCTTGGGCTCGGGCTCTCTTTTCTTCTTGCAGTCCGCCTTCCATTTCTCCAAATCAGCAGCCGTGCCGCGTCGACTTCCTCGGCACTCGTTCCCAAGGCCTTGTGGGGAGAGGCTTGATGATGGCTCCGCACCTTTGTGGTCTTAGGTACATAAGGGTCCTGGTTAATAATCCAGGACTATACCTTCTTTGCCATAGGTGGATTGGGGCGCGTCGATCACCCGCCGGACGAGGATCGGGGCGGCGGATGATCACCCGCCGGACGTTGTGGGTCGGGGCGGCGTCGGCTGATGTGACGGAGGTGTAGGTGAACCGCCACCACCACCACCACCACCACCACCACCGCCACCGCCACCACCACCACCGTAGGGGGTGGACTTGTTGTCCTTGGCGCCTCGCTGAAACTTGATAAACTTCTTTTGCCATAAAATGTAATGGCGCTTGACATCTCCAAGTCTTTTCTCCCCTTCGTGTAGCAATTTCAATCTCCGGTCCTCAAACCCTTGGACTATGTCCTCCACCGTGACACGAGCATAGCCATCTTTAATGGGGTTGTTGTGGTGGAGTGCTCCAGGTAAACATGGTAAAGCACTGCCAATGGCTACCTTCACGGACATGTTCCCGATAGGATAATACAGATGACATTCTTTCATCTCCTTTATATCGTCCACGGGGTAGCGAGGAGGCTCCGGTGCAGTAATTTCGACCACCAGAGGCTCCGGTGCAGTAATTTCGATCGTCGGTGCATCTGCACCAGCCGGTGGGGCCTCCGTGGAAGCCACGCCGCTTCTACGCTGCTGGCTTCCGAGATCCGCTGGATGATCTTCATGCTGCACCGAGCTGAATCTTTTTGGCTACTAGTACACTCATGGTTTTCTTCATCACTTCCATTTCGATGCCAACCACGCCACAACATCTGCTTCGATCCATCTTTCTCTTCGGCTTCAGAAACAGACGGGTCATCGTTCGGGAACCCTATTTTCCACGGAATGTGCCCCATGCCTCGTACACGTCCTCCGTGTTCAGGATTCCCGAGGGCTTTGTCAGCGCGTCGTTCTCTCTGTTGAACTTGATCTTCCCTCTTGAGCATCCTTCATTGCGTCAATAAGGGCTTGGGTGGGTTTAATTAATTTGCCCTGGTAAACACACTCCCTGCCTCCGGGTTCAGCGTTCCCCATGCCCGTACCACCAGCTTTTGGCCCTTGGGTCCCATCCTCCGTACTGGACCAGGATTCTCGCGCCCTCAGCTCGTTCTCCATCTTCTCGAACCTAGGCACCCAAATGCGATACCCTCCTGGCCCCATAACATGATTGTACTCCTTCTTAGCCGCATTTTCCTTATTTTGTTTCGATATTTGAATGAACTGCTCCGATTTCTTTTGCTTCACAAATTCTGGCCAATCATCTTTCAGTTTCTCATATTATCCTTTGAACTCCGGAGTCTTGTTCTACTTGACAAAGTCACGGGTTAGATTTTGCTTGAATTTCCTAATGCGCGGCCATCTTATGAAGAGCGAACTGTTTGACTAGCCTCCTCCTCTCCTTGTTTTCCTCAATCTTGTTACCCTCCTCATCGAATTTGTTGTATTCGGAGGTAGAACGAAATGTTCCATAAGCTTCGTCAAGCAATCTTTTTGTTCTCTTATCGACAAAAGTGAAACCATCAATTCGTGCCTTCTTTGGCTCATTCCACTCTCGACGGTGATCGAGACGTTGTCTCTAACAATGGCTCCGCATTGGTGACAAACTTGGTGGCGTTCTTGCGGGCTCCAGCTGACCTGCCGGTTTCACATCGACAACCTGGATGGTGCATGTTTCTCCTGGTTTCATCGTCTTGGTTGCGCCCACGCTTTGACGACGTGCTCGATTGTTTCGACGATCCGCCGAGGGCTAAAATAAGAAAGAGAGTCGCTGCGTTAGTACACATATTTATTCAAATCAGTTAGTTTGTATCACCGAGGCTCAATGTATATATATACCTCGGCGCGGAGGTGGTTGCTACTTCCATTTGAAGATCGTCGTTTATCGACGTTTCTTCGGCATCATCTTGCTGACGACGCCCTTCATCTTCACCGTCAAGGTTCAGATAAGAAGAGATATCATCTTCTTCTTCTCCGGTCGGCACATATTGAATATCGCCGTTTATGATGCCGAACATATGTGCTTCACCGTCCGGATCATAGTTGTCCATAATCGGTCAGCTCTATCGTCCGCCATTATGTCATCCGAAAACATGTAGTAAAACAAATTAATTAAGTGAAGAAGGGGGGCGGTGGCGGTGGCGGTGGCGAAAGGGCGGTGGCAAAAGGAGGGGGCGAGGAAGGGGTGGGAGAGGGTGTCGCGGTAGAGCGTGAGACGGGGCGGTTTTCTGTTGTTTTTTGTTTTTGGGGTTTAGGGTTTTAAGTTATTTACCGTTTTTGTTTTTGGGGTTTAGGGTTTAGGGTTTTAAGTTATTTACCGTTTAGGGTTTTGTTAAAGCTGGAATTGGTCAGCACAGTGTGGTGTGCTTCAGTCAGAGAATGGCCGTCCATACATATCGTTGATTTCCTTCCGATCGTGCCTTTTCCACTTAGTCTCCCCTCGTGCCGCGATCGAGGAAGACCAATCGGCTTAAGGTCAGGAACAAAGTCAACACAAAACTCAATTACCTCCTCATTTCCATAGCCCTTGGTGATGCTTCCTTCTGGCCTAGCACGGTTACGAACATATTTCTTTAATACTCCCATGAACCTCTCGAAGGGGAACATATTGTGTAGAAATACAGGACCGAGAACGGAAATCTCTTCGACTAGGTGAACCAGGAGGTGCGTCATAATATTGAAGAAGGATGGCGGAACACCAACTCGAAACCCGACAAGACATTGGATCACATCGTTCAGTAACCGTGGTAGAACTTGGATTGATTACCTTCCGAGAGATTGCATTGAGGAATGCACATAGCTTCACAATGGCTAATCGAACATTTTCGGCAGAGCCCCTCAAAGCAATCGGAAGCAATTGCGTCATAATCACGTGGCGGTCGTGAGACTTCGTGTTTTGGAACTTTTTCTCCGCCATGTTTATTATTCCCTTTATATTGGGCGAGAATCGAGACGGGACCTTCATCTTTGCTTTCGGGCATTCAAAAAGATGACCTTCTCTTCTTTGGTCGGGCGTAGCTGCACGACCTTGAAACCATTCCGGATGCGGTCATCGTGGTCTTTCAAACGTTGCTGGTCCTGCCGTGCTTCCTTTGTATCATTTGTCTTCCCATACACGCCCAAGAAGCTTAGGAGGTTCACGCAAATATTCTTCAGAACGTGCATCACGTCGATTGCGAGCGGACTTCTAGGATTTTCCAATATTCTAGCTCCCGAATATAGATTTCTTCTTCCACATGGCTGCGTGCCCGTCGGCTCCTTGAACTGATTGTCGCGGGACCCTTTCCAAAGATGACTTTCAAATCCTTGACCATATCAAATACCTCAGCACCGGTCGTTCCGCGAGCTTCGCCGGTGATCTGCCTTGCCGTTGTAATGCTTGCCTTTCTTTCTTCTTGATGAATTTTCGGAAGAAATCGGCGATGCCCAAGGTACACGTTCTTCTTACAATTTGGCAAATGTACACTTTCGGTCTCATGTAAGCGGTGCGTGCATGCATTGTATCCCTTATTTGACATCCCGAAAGGTTACTAAGAGCAGGCCAATCGTTGATGGTTCTGAAAAGCAACTTCGTAGGTCAAATTCCTCTTGTTTGTGCTCATCCCACACACGGACACCACCCACAGCTGTAAAGTTCATCAACTAATGGCCTTAGGTACACATCGATGTCGTTGCCGGGTTGCTTGGACCTTGGATGAGCACCGCATCATAATGAACTTCCGCTTCATGCACAACCAAGGAGGAAGGTTGTAGATGCATAGAGTCACGGGCAGTGCTATGGCTGGAGCTCTGCTTCGCCAAAAGGATTCATGCCATCCGTGCTTAGAGCAAATCTTATGTTCCTTAAGGTCACCTGCAAAATCTCTGAACCATCTGTCGATCTTTCTCCATTGCGTTCCATCTGCGGTGTGTCTCAACTCCCGTCCGACTTACGTTCCTCTTTGTGCCATCGCAACAACTTGGCATGCTCTTTGTTCATGAGCAGACGTTTCAACCGTGGTATTATAGGAGCATACCACATCACCTTGGCGGAACCCTCTTCACGGGTTTCGGCCCTCAACATCGTCACCGGGGTCATCGCCTCGATCTTATAACGCAATGCGATGCATACCGGGCATTCATTCAAATTCTCGTATTCACCGCGGTAGAGGATGCGATCGTTGATGCATGCATGTATCTTGAAACCTCTAAACCTAGAGGGCGACAACCTTCTTTGCTTCGATGCGTCTTGGCGGGCAACTCGTTATCCTTTGAAACATATTCTTCAACATTTTCAGCAAGTTTTCAAATGCGAGTCAGCTACACCTGCCTCTGCCTTCCATTTCAGCAAATCCGATGTGCAGCCCAGCTTTTTTCGACCATCATCGCATCCGGTACAAGCGCCTTTCTGTGATCCTCTAACATGCGATCCAAATTCTCCCTCTCCTTTTCGGTTTAGCAGCGTCTCCGTGCATCAGCAATGGTCCGACCAAGATCATCAGCGGGATCATCACGTGCCTCTTCTTCACCTTCCCTTCACCTTCAGCATCCTCCATGAAAGTATCACGAAATGAGCAAGATAGCTTTCATCGATGAAATCATCCCTTCTTCATCTTCTTCCATTATAACCCTCTTTCTCCATGCTTGGTCCAACAATTATAGCTTGGCATGAAACCCTTACAAGCGGATGCATGTGAACAACTCTTGAGGAAGAGTAACCCTTCTCATTCTTCTGAGATAACACATGGACAGATAACAAACCCCGCTTGTTCGCATTAGCCACTACGAGAAATCTTTCAAACCCGTAGTGAACTCATGGAGAGTCGGTTACGTACATCCATTGCCGATTCATCTGCATTATTATAATATAAAATATATAATTAACCATCATGCATTTGTTATGAACTACACACATGCATATTGACACATCAAAGGTTCATCAAGTTGCTAACGCGATCGAAGAGTGTGGCTCCAACACTTCATGTCATGTTTGTTTCATGCTCTTGGGGCATTTCATCAAACACCTTATGTGCATAAGAGGAACCAAAAGCAAACCTACACCCACTTGTGAAGAGAATGGCTCCAAATGGCTAAGTGTTGGCTGCTGGATGGGTATATATAGGTGAGGGCTTTAGTCGCGGTTGGCACAGCAAACCGTGACTAAAGGTGCCGAAGCCTTTAGTCGCGATTGGCCTGGCCAACATGACTAAAGCCCTCACGCACCAGCTGGGCACCGGCGCCCAGGGCCCAGCCTTTTGGTCGCGGTTCACCTCGAACCACGACTAAAGGTCCCATTGGTCGCGGTTCCTACAGCTTCGCGACTTATGGGCTGGACGGAAAGCCTGTTTTTCCACTAGTGAATGCGCCATATTTCGGTGCCGCCCACTTGATGTATGGACCCCTGGTGAGAACGGGGTACGAGGCAGAATAACCTCTTCCACAATGCGAAATGGGGCTCGATGCCCAGGAATAGCTCGCAAAGAGCTACGTAGCCCGCGATGTGCAACACAGAAGCGGGCGTGAGGTGGTGGAGCTGAAGTCCATAGAACTTCAGGAGCCCGCGGAGGAACGAGTGTATTGGAAACCCGAGTCCCCTTATTAGATAAGGGACAAAGCACACCCGCTCCCCCCTGTTGGGGCTTGGGGTGTCCTCCGCCTGGCTCCCTCCTCGATAAGTAACCAGTCCGGCTCGGACCGGAACCATGAAGGCCGGAGGAAGCCATCCCTCCGTTTGGAGCTTTACCAGCTCATTGTGCGAAATAGAGCACCTCCTCCAATCCCCCGGCGATGGGCTGGGGCGCGTGAGGAAGAGCGCGTTGACGATCCATGGTGGAATGGATTTGAGGTCGAGGCGCTTCAATGGAGTATCTGTGAGGAGGGATGGTGCGGTTTGGATCTGGATCGCTGCCCTTTAATAGGCAGTGACCCGCCGCGACGAGGGGGTAAAATGTAAGACTCCACGGCTTTTGCATTACGTGCGGCGTGGAAGAGGGCCATAATTTGGCGTAGAAGCCAAGAAGCACATTATTCGAGGTGAAGCGGACCTTGTTCGGCAGAACATGGAATTGAAGGAGAACCCGCCTTGCAACGCCAAGACTACAAGCACGCTGGACTTATCGTCATTGAAGCCTGGTTCGGGGCTCTTGAGGAGTCCTGGACTAGGGGTGTCCGGACAGCGGACTATCAATATCCGCCGGACTCGGGACTACGAAGATAGAAGATTGAAGACTCGGCTCGTGTCCGAAGGTACTTTACTTGGCGTGGAAGGCAAGCAATCTGGGATATGTAGATCTCCTACCATTGTAACCGACTCTGTGTAACCCTAGCCTCTCCGGTGTCTATATAAACCGGAGGGCTTTAGTCCGTAGGACACAACATTACATCTCAACAATCATACCATAGGCTAGCTTCTAGGGTTTAGCCTCATTGATCTCGTGGTAGATCTACTCTTGTACTACCCATATCATCAATATTAATCAAGCGGGGCGTGGGTATTACCTCCATCGAGAGGGCCTGAACCTGGGTAAAAACATCGTGTCCCTCGTCTCCTGTTACCATCCGCCTAGACGCACAGTTCGGGACCCCCTACCCGAGATCCGCCGGTTTTGACACCGACAATGGTCTTGCAATAGAGAATAGGGAGAGGCGAGACGGTGTTTTTGGAATGGAGATGATGGAAAGGAGAGGAGGTGGTTTTGCAATGGAGAAGAGGAAGACGCGAGACGATGGTTTTGGAATGAGATGATGGATAGGAGAGGACGTGGTTTTGCAATGGAGAAGAGGGAGAGAAGTGTGCAGCAGTGATTTAGGATTGGACGAGAGGGCCGGCGCGCTGTGACTGGATCAAAATCAAAATCAATTTACCCTTCAATTAAGAAAGCAACCCCACGTTAACTAGTCTCCCTTTTATTTTGGGTCATAATTGACAATGATTTTCGCAAGTAAAATATATGTTATACGTTGCAAAAATAATATAATTTGAAAGTACATTCAGATATGAATCAAACGATACAATTTTTGGCGACTTGCATTTACATTTTGCTTGTCAAATACAGTATGTGGTCAAACTTTGACCCAAAATACGCAAAACAAAAAATACTTCCACGACCAGTACCGCTCTTCTGCTCTTCTCCTCTTAAACCACCGCTGCTCATCTCCTGTTCCAATCTAAATCAAGCGCCGCTCCTCTCCTCTTCCATTTCAAAACTATTGCCCCTCCTCTCCTGTTCCAATCCAAAACCAGCGTCGCTCCTTTCCTGTTGTAATCCAAAACCAGCACTACTCCTCTCCTCTTCCTTTCAAAAACCATCGCCGGTGACTGAAGGTGCTGTGGAGAAGTAGGTCGATGGAGGAGTACAACCGATACGTGAGGATCACAGACGGCGACCATGTGAAGCTAGCTAGGATGTTGGAGATACAGTCTTGGTTTGACAACAAGGACCAACTAGCAGCGACGGCGACATCCTTGGCCAAATATCTTCAACAGAGTGAAAAGGCGGTGATACTCCCAGAGGCAGTCTTGCGGAAGCACATAGAGCTGCTCCTCTGGGCCATGGAGCAAATAGATTCACCGAATCTGATCGTGAGGGAGCGATGGTGGGAGTATCAATCCCAGATGGAGCATCCACCAGAGATTGAAGGATCGAGCATCTATAGGGTACCATTTGTGAGGGTGTCGTGCTAGAGCGAGCCGGTGGAGTCTTCATCAACTGAACCCAACTGCAAGAGGAGAAAAGCAGTTGGCCCGATGACGCTTCCCCACCATCCTCTCCCTCGTCGTTCACATCGTCTCACGGGAAGGCCGTCTGCCGCCGAGGAATAGGAGGGGACTGCCCCCCAGCCCAATAGTCGGGCAGGTCATGAATTGTCAGGAGGAGCTTAGGGTAGTATTTGCAGGTTGTGAATTGTGTTTTGTGTTATGTCTTTTGAGAGTACTTTCAGATATGAATGTCTTTTGAATTTCAGATTTGCAGTATTGAGCATATGAAGTATTTTATGAATTCTAGAGATCTATTTTTAGCACTTAAAAAATGTAGATTCATAGGAGTATAAAGTGCAGACGATGTGATTCTCGGAGAAAAATTGCAAGTTTCAGTTTCAGATAAGAAACTGCAAGTTCAGTTTCAGATAAGAAACTGCAACTTTCAGAGGCAGGGCATTTATATTAACACGACCTTTTCAAACAGGGTTAACATCATGTTGGAAGTTTTATTCATGGTTGAAAATGGAACTACCAGCCAGTTAACATCATGTTGTTCAACATTCATGCATAGCACATCTTCATATGATGCACAGTCAAAAAGATATGCTATTTTCAAGACACCCACACAATGTCGAGTGTGCGAAAAATAGAGAAAATGAGGGACGAAGTTTTGGCAAGTGTTGGACGTGGTGTGCGTAGATGACAATGGGGACCCACATGTCAATAAAGGCAGAGGCAAAAAAGTTGGAGATATTTTCCCTGCACAGGTGGAATCGAACCCGGACAGAATAGCTATCGGGTAGTGTCACTTGGCCACTAGGCTAGTTCAGTAGTTTCGTTACTAATAAGGCACTTCCTCAGGTGGTCAGATGTCCTCATGTGTCTTTGTGCGCTCGCCGTGACGCTGTTGTCTGCCGTTGTGAACATGCTGAACAAAAGAGAGGAATCTGGAGACGACTGTACGTGGAGAGGCGGACAGTCGGGACCCACCAGGTCTATGGCCGTACGCAAGCAAGTGCCTCATCAAAAAAATACTTCCTCCTAATGCTATACTAACGTTTGGGCCCACGGGTTTGTCAACATAGTTACATTTTTTTAGGTGCTTCAATGTAGTTACTATAGGAGATAAATTCACAACGAAGCCTGGGAACTGGCAGGTATCATTTATTATCACTAGGGCAGCAAGTATCAGCTGGCTTTTGGGCTGCCCCGTCTAGGCTTTCTTTTTTAACATGCGCAACCCACGACATGCTGGTTTGTATTTTCTTGAGGGTCGTCGTGTATCGACCGGCCTATGGACCTCCCATCCGAGGTTTTATTTTTACTGAAACATCGGCAGCCCAATTTATGTATTTTCTTGAAGAAAACACAGAGGTCTATTCTATTTCTCTATATAAGAATAGGAATGCCTGGTCTAACTTATGTTTCCCTTCTAACTATATTATACATATTTAAATTATTTTATATGTTATTATATATTATTGTTATTGTCATCATATATTTAACAGATACTTAGATATGTAAGAAAACAATATCCCACATCTTATTAACTTATAAAAATAATTTCTTAACAATAAAATCCTGGATTTTTTTGGCAACGAAAATCCTGATGATTCTGTACAAAAGCTTGGTAAGATTAAGGACCAATGTAATAATAAATCACTTATTATTTAAATTTGTTTATAACAAAATGCTCAGCCCCTGTTTATTTTTTGATAACATTGCTGGCCCAACCCAACATTATAATTAGAATCAGCCCAACAAAATCATGTATTTCAAGAAAGTGCAAATGGCTTGTAATTTTTTAGGAAAAAAACAAATGGGCCGCATGGACGCTACATTATTTGTTCACCCAGCCCAGCTAATGTACTGTAATTCAAAAAAAGAGATCAAATTGACTGTAAATTCTACCCCCACAAAAAAGACTGTAAATTCTGAAAAAATGGGTTGAATACGTGCCACATTTTTGGAGGCTGAAATGTGGGCCAATAGGTCAAAGCCAATGCAAGTCGTTGTCAACTTAGTCAACAAATGATTCTGACATCGTTAGCCGTTGGATTTACATCCAACGACCAGCATCCATCCTCAATCTCTCGTCTTCTTCCTCCAGCGGCGCCGGGACCACCTGCTCCCGTCTCCTGCTGCTAGCAGCTCTGCTTAGCACGCTTCGCTGTGACGCACTACTCCACCGTTGGCCAGGCCATCCCTCCACCCCTCCACCCCTCCTGTTCTTCTCCACCGACTGCTGAACCACACTGCACCAAAACCAGTTAACCCTCGTACACCTCTTCGTCTGCGACTCTACTCCCGTGTCTTCCCATCTCCGGCTCGTTGCTGTCCGGGGCCTCGCCGTCATCCACCACCTTGGATGCGCTCGGCGCGAAGTGGTCAACATGGTCAACAAATGACACCACTGGAAGTAGACTGTGCGTGGAAAGGCTGACAGCTGGGTCAACGGCCGCACGCAAGGAAATGCCTCCTTATTACGCGCAAAATAATGATTCTTCCACCTGACAGCTAGGACCCACCGGAAGGGCCTCTGTATTTCACGAAAAAACGTTCCCCCACTGACAGGTCGGACCCACTAGCTATATCTTCGCACGCAACGAAGTGCCTCCTTATTACGAACAAAAAATGAATACCTCCTGCTGGCTAGGACCCACCATAGTGGGAGGCTGACTTTTGGGCCAACTAAGTTGACGGGGACGGAGGGCTTTGTCAAATATGAACGATTCTAGCTCCAGTGACCGTATGATGTCCATCCAACGGCCGTAGTGCTTCTTCAACCTCTGGTCTTCTTGCTCCAGCCGCCCAAACCAGCACCGGTCGTGCCGCGTGCTCCTGCCTCCCATGGCTGGCTATGATGCCGCGAAGGCCTCACGGCCCCCTACTACTGCCACCGCTAGCCAGGCCATCCCACTACTCACCCACACCCCCCTGTTATTCTGCGGCGACGGCAGCCTCACACCGCAGTCGAACTAGTGAACCCTCATACTCCTCTACGCGTGGGCATCCACTGCCATGTCTTCCCCGGCTGCATGTCGTCCCCTTCCTAGGCCTCGCTGTCATCCACCACACTGGTGCTCTTGACGCGGCGTGGTCAACGTGGTCAAGGAACGACTTCCATCGGAAGAGTACTGTATGTTGATAGGTTGACAGCTGGGTCCACGGCAGCCGCAAGGAATTGGCTCCTTATTACGCGCAAAATAATTATTCCTTCACTTGACAGAAGGGACCCATAGGACGGGCCACTGTATTTCGCGAAAAAAAATGTTTCCCCCCTGACTGATGGGACCTACTAGCTACATCTTCGCACGCAAGGAAGTGCATCGATATTACGGGCAAAAAAATGATTCGCCCCCTGACTGTTGGGACCCACCAGCTACATCTTCACACGCAAGGAAGTGCCTGACAGTCGGGACCCACCTGGTTGAAGCATACGTAGTGTTATCATTCTGGTCGCGAACGTGTACTTACATACTGGTCGATGTAGAGGCACACACGTGTCGTAGTAGAGGCACGCACGTAGCATGTACACGTACGTACAACGGCCAGTGTGCAAGAAAGAAAATACAGCCACGTATGTACATACGGGCGGGGTCTCGAACGCCTACTCGCGCATACGTACGACCAGGGCTCGTGTACATGGCTGGGTCGGAACGGAGAAACTACATCGTCGTCGTGTTCATGGGGAGCCAACCGGCTGGGTTGGAATGGAATGCGTCGTCGTGTTCATCGGGAGGGCTTGGACAGAATAGCCGATGGAAACAAGGCCCGGCATACCACACAACGGAGGAAACGGGCTTGTGTTCGACCGGCCACGGTCGAAACAGGATCCTGTTCATCAGGAGGGGTCTGGCATACCGCAAAATGGAGGAAATGAACTTCTGTTGGACCTCCTACGGTCGAAACGGGGTCCTGTTGATCGGGAGGGGTGTGTCATACGACAAAACGGAGGAAACAGACTTGTGTTGGAGAGCTACGGTCGAAACGGGGGTCCTGTTCATCGGGAGGGTTGTGGTGTACGGCAAAACGGGACCCCACGGGATACTGTTCATCTCCACCGTCGACCTCCTCCAGCCTCCACGGGCTACTTTTCATCCACCGTCGACCTCCTCCAGCCTCCACCTGTGACTATTGATCCACGGGCTCCTGTTCATCCAGCCTCCACAGCGTGCTACTCCACCGGCTACTGTTCAACCTGCCCTCTCCACGGGCGCCTGTTCAACCAACCCTCCACGAGCTAATGTTCATCCAAACTACACCGGCTACTGTTCAACTAGCCCTCCACCGGCTACTGTTCAACCTTCCCTCCACGGGGTCCCTGAGGGAGTCCCGGATTAGGGGGTGTCCGGATAGCCGAACTATCACCTTTGGCCGGACTCCTGGACTATGAAGATACAAGATTGAAGACTTCGTCCCGTGTCCGAATGGGACTTTCCTTGGCGTGGAAGGCAAGCTTGGTGATACGGATATGTAGATCTCCTACCATTGTAACTGACTCTGTGTAACCCTAACCCTCTTCGGTGCCTATATAAACAGGAGGGTTTTAGTCCGTAGGAGGAACAACAATCATACCATATGCTAGCTTCTAGGGTTTAGCCTCTCTGATCTCATGGTAGATCTACTCTTGTACTACCCATATCATCAATATCAATCAAGCAGGAGTAGGGTTTTACCTCCATCGAGAGGGTCCAAACCTGGGTAAAAACATCGTGCCCCTTGTCTCCTGTTACCATCCGCCTAGACGCACAGTTCGGGACCCCCTACCCGAGATCCACCGGTTTTGACACCGACATTGGTGCTTTCATTGAGAGTTCCTCTGTGCCATCGCCATCAGGAAGGATGCCTCATCCCGTATTTAAAGACGGCATTGTTGCTAAAGGAGCTTTGGCTATCGGCCAAACTCTCTGGCTAGGCGGTTTCCTTTTGACCGCCTGTCCAGCCGCCGTGCCGACGATGACTTCTCGGGTCATCGAAAGCAATCTTCACATTAGCTCGGAACTCGCCGAGCAGTTAGATCCGATGGAGCTCTCTTCCTTAAACAAGCTCTTGGATCGCATCGCCGCCCTGGGGGTCGCTACAGACTACGATGAGATTGGGCCTAAACCCGATCTGAGAGAGATTAACTCTCCCCAGGTTACCCACCACGTTGTTGTGGTAGAGGAACAATACGGCGACCCTTCTTCTATCTTAAGGACTAGCTATGTCCGGATTCCCGATCCCTCCATGCCGGATTCCCGCGGAGGGGAGGATGTTACTCAAGCCCTGAACCTAAAGTCAGGCAGCGGGCTAGATTCATTGGATAACACCCAAGAACCCAAGCTTCCAAGTTCGGAAACTACCTGGCCCCTAAGTCTTAAAGTGGACGGGGTTCCGAATTTAATTCCACCCGCCCACCCAAAAATAAGCGATCTATCCCAAATCCGGCAAGAGCCCGCAGAAATAGTACACCATTACTGGGCCAGATTCCTCCTGGTTATGAACAGGATAAAGGACTGCCGCGAGGAGGACGCAATTTCATTCTTCTGCAATAATTGCATGGACAAGGGAATCCTCAATGCTGTAAGTCATTGTGAAATTACACGCTTCGCTGACTTGGCGTCCATAGTACGAAAGCACTGTGTGATGGAAAGGGCCTGGAAAACCGAAATCAAATTTTGGGACAATCCGGCCCTGAATACAACCCTAGTCCGAAATAAAAGGCTGCATTATCGCCAGGCACCTGGGTTAAACACCAAAAAGCAAAAACCCTCTATAGAGCATGGAACCGTACTAGAAGGATGGCTCAATGGACCCTGCAAAATTCATAGTACAGAGGGTGCCACTGCAACTCATAGCCTTAGACATTTTGGATACTACGACAGGTGGCCAAAAGTGGCGAAGAGCTTTTAACTCCAGAGCATCAGCCCAAGGATACCAGTACGGTATTAACAGTCTTCGAGACTTTCGCATGAAATAATATGCGGAAACGAACACTCCGCAGCCTTGCCGAAGTCTACCAAGTAGCAACAATAAACCCATGGAGTGACACGGCTATTACCTTCAATGCCGCGTGTTTAACCTAAATTCGAACAGCCCGAGCACCACTTGCATTGGTCCTCAGTCCAATAGTGGATTCGCTTCGCTTACCAAGGTACTCATGGACGGTGGCAAGCGGATTGAACCTCATTTACGAGGAAACCCTCGTAAAATGGAAATAGACTGGAGCCGCATTGAGCGAAGCAGCACAACCTTTAGAGGAATAATCCCGGTCGGGAAGCATGTCAGATCGGAAAAATCACATCTGGATGTGGTGTTCGCACGCCGGATAATTATAGGTCCGAGGAGGTCACGCTCCAAGTGGCCCGTGCTCAGCAGCGAGTATCACGCTCAATTAGGGCGAGAGGCATTCACAATTTTTCAAGCTATACCCCATTACAGGTACATGAAGCTCAAAATGCCCGGGCCCAACGGAATCATCACTCTTGCTAGTGACCTATACATAGCACTCCGCGCCGAAAACAAGACATCCGCACTGGCCCTTGAGGCACTATCCGAAGCCCTAGCAGCCGAGGAACTCTCTGCGCTGCGCTCCATGGTGAATAGGGACGATGTGATACTCGATAAGAGATCCAAGTCCACCTCCTTTAAACTAGCGGACGAAATAGTCAAATTCCAAGTCCATCCAACGGACCCTACAAAAACGGCCTCCATCGGGCCACAATTAAACCCCGATGTAGACGCCGCACTACGAGAATTCCTACGCGAAAATTGGGACATTTTTGCCTGGCACCCTTCAGACATGCCAGGAATCCCACGCCGGCTGGCCGAGCACAGCCTAAACATTCTAAAAGGATTCAAGCCGGTCAAACAGGCTCTTCGGCGTTTCTCCAAACCTAAGAGACAGGCCATGGGAGAGGAGCTAGCCAAATTATTGGAGGCCGGATTCATCGGAGATATAAAACATCCGGACTGGCTAGCAAACCTGGTGATGGTACCAAAGAAGGAAAAATCCTGGCGCCTATGCGTCGACTTTAAGGACCTTAACAAGGCTTGCCCAAAGGATCCCTTCCCCCTCCCCCGCATCGATAAAATTATTGACGCTACCGCAAGACATGATTCATTGTGTTTCCTCGACGCATACTCTGGCTACCTCCAAATTAAGATGGCAGAGCCTGACCAGGCCGCAACGGCATTCATCACCCCATACGGCCCATTCTGTTTCAACACAATGCCCTTTGGGCTCAAAAACGCTGGCGCAACATATCAGCGCATGATTTAGACATGTCTGGCAAACCAGATTGGCAAAACAGTGGAGGCATACGTAGACGATGTGGTCATCAAAACCAAGCACGTCAAAACTCTAGTAGACGATTTTAGGCTCACGTTCGATAATCTCCGAACATATGACATTAAGCTTAACCCAGAAAAATGTGTTTTCGGCGTACCAGCTGGAAAGCTCTTGGGCTTCATTGTATGCAGTAGAGGAATTGAAGCAAACCCAGCTGAGATCCGAGCTCTGTCACAACTGGATATCCCAAAGGACCTCAAACAAATACAAAAATTGATGGGATGCGTGGCGGCTTTAAGCCGCTTTATCTCCCGTTTAGGAGAAAAGGCATAACCCCTTTATCGCCTCCTCCGACGCACCGAACACTTCGAGTGGACGGATGCCACCACGGTCGGACTCGAAGAAATAAAAGCCATATTGGCAACAAACCCGGTCCTGGCAGCGCCCAACATGGGCGAACAAATGCTATTATATATCGCGGCAACTCATCAAGTGGTGAGCGCAGTGCTCGTTGTCGAACGAGAAACGGACGGACACAAGTTCCCCCTTCAAAAACCAGTTTGCTACGTGTCCACTATCCTGACTCCATGCAAGTCATGGTACCCGCATTATCAAAAGATAGTGTACGCGGTGTTCATGGCATCCCGGAAGCTACGACACTACTTTCAAGAGTGTTCGATAACAGTAGCCTTCGAAGTACCTCTTAATGACATTATAAACAACCGCGACGCGACGGGCCGGATTGCCAAATGGGCCATTGAGCTCCTCCCGTTCGACATAACCTATAAGCCACGGCGAGCTATTAAGTCGCAAGTTTTGGCCGACTTCGTCGCCGAATGAACTGAAGCCGAACTCCCTAAAGAGTATGGCGCATATTCCAACTGGATCATGCACTTCGACGGCTCCAAAATGTTGTTTGGTCTGGGGGCTGGCGTCGTTCTGACATCCCCAACCGGAGATACGGTTCAATACGTACTACAGATACTGTATACGGACTCTAACAACGCAGCCGAATACAAGGCCCTTCTACATGGCATCCGGATGGCAGTCTCCATGGGCATTCAACGCCTAGAGGTGCGCGGGGATTCGAACCTCGCGATATCCCAAATAAATGGAGACTTCGATGCCAAGGATCCAAAAATGGCAGCTTATCGCAACGCCGTCCTAAAAATGTCAGCTCGGTTTGAGGGGCTCGAATTTCACCATATAGCCCGGGATAACAACCAAGCAACAGACGTATTGGCACACATTGGCGCAAAGCACGATGCCGTCCCTCCCAACATCTTCCTAGAAAGGTTGTTCAAGCCATCCGTACTATGGGAGGGGAATCCGGAAATACCAACCCGGATCCAACCGCACTGCCCGACACCGAACATTCTGACACAATTGGTGATTCTGCCAACGAAGTAACATCCTCAGCCCACGTAATAATGGCAGTAATTACCCCGTGGACGGAACCATTCCTAGCCTACCTAACCAGGCAGGAACTTCCCGAGGACCAAAATGAGGCCCGCTGCATAGTGCGGCGAAGCCTACAAGGTCCATGAGGGAGAGCTTTACAAGAAAAGCACAATCGGAGTCCTTCAAAGGTGTATCTCTGAAGAGGAAGGGTGGAACCTTTTGGCTGAAATTCATGCCGGACTCGGCGGGCACCATGCCACAGCCCGGGCCCTTGTAGGCAAGGCCTTCCGTTCAGGATTTTATTGGCCGACGGCCTGGGCAGATGCTCAGGACTTAGTCCAATGATGCGTCGGTTGCCAGCTCTTTGCTAATCAAAGCCACATGCCACCCACCGCCCTCAAAACTATAACCATAACCTGGCCCTTCGCGGTCTGGGGGCTTGACATGGTTGGACTCCTTAAAGGAGGAACCCACAAGCAAAAATACCTACTGGTCATGGTGGATAAATTCACCAAATGGATAGAGGCCAAGCCTGTTAAGACGGACGAATCCGGACCGGTGATAGATTTCATATCAGGGGTCGTACACCGTTACGGCGTCCCCCATAGCATCATCACTGACAACGGCACGAACTTTACGGCCGATGAGGTTAAAATCTGGTGCAAAAATATGGGCATCAAGCTCGACTATGCTTCAGTCTATCACCCTCAGACTAACGGTCAAGTCGAGCGAGCAAATGGTCTAATCATGAGCGGCATGAAACCCAGATTAGTGCGGTCCCTCAAGGAATCTAACACGCACTGGGTAGAGGAGCTCGACTCCGTACTCTGGGGGCTGCGGACCACTCCGAATCGCACCACCGGATTTACACCATTCTTTATAGTATACAGCGCAGAGGCACTTCTGCCCTGTGACATAATTCATGACTCACCTCGCGTGCGCATGTACGAAGAAAGAGAAGCCAAGCTCGATCGGCAGGACAGTTTGGACGCATTGGAGGAGGAGCGTGACGTGGCAAAAGCCCGTTCCGCATTCTATCAACAGCAAGCTCGAAGATATCAAAGCAGAGAAGTACGGACCAAAACTTACAACGTTGGCGAGTTAGTTCTACACCTGCCGGACAAGAAAAAGGACAAACTCAAGCCCAAATGGGAAGGCCCCTTTATCATCGACCAAGTCCTGACCAGTGGAGCGTACCGTCTGCGAGATGCATCGGATAACCGACTCGAGCCGAACCCATGGAACACAGCCCGTCTCCGAAGATTCTACACCTAGCGCCGGATTCTGAGTTCGTCTCCTTCCTCTATCTATATTCTACATATTAGTTGTCTTCTGTTTCTCTCCTTCTCCCTCCTTTCCTACTACAGCTTTTGAAAGCTTGTTTGCACGTTGTTCGCACACACTTGACGCGCTATCCGCACTCATTATACCTGGGGGTTTCTTTAACAGAAGCTTATTTATACGGGCTTCATGCCCAACACATGTGTCACACTTCTGCATGAACCTTTTATTCACCATTATATGCATCGATATGACTTAAGTTTTGGCCAAGCTAGGTTGCCTGGCTCCTGTGCTTACCCCTACGTTCCCGATTGTTCGGCTAGGCGGTAAAGGGAGCACCTCTGCGATTGTTACTGCCGGGTCAGCCGGATGTGTACCTCAGACTGGGTGAAGCCGAAAGCTAGCGTTCTTAAGGGAATATTAGGTCGGTGAACTAAAAGACGATTTCTTACATATTTATTTATCTACCCCCAGATGTTTTTCTGCTTTTTTCGCAGTCCGGACATGCACTTTAGGGCATGCCTCCCAGGGAAAGGAACCCCTAATGGAACTATTCTCCCTGGAAGATGTTTCTTACTAACCATGTAATATAACATAACTAGTTGGGCACTTGTCTGATGAAGCCCTAATGACCCCTACGCCTGGTCTCCACGCATGCCCCGGTTCTTATATAACCCCGAGGGTATTCGGACACACTCCGGACTATTGGGTCCTGAGGTTGAAGCCAAAGGGTCCACTATGACAAATGATCTACAATCCGGCTAGAAGGCATTTTACATGTCATCTTAAATTACATAGTCAACTTGACTGGGCATATTCCTCTTCAATGCCATCCAGCAGGTTGTCTAGTTTACAGTCCTGTTGGGAATACTTTGCGGCCAATTCTACTTGGCCGTACACTAAGATCACAGGGATCTGCTTCCCATCGGGCCCCGCAGGTCTGACCTCGGCCATGTGGTTTGGGTCAGCCTTCATATACCGCGTCTTCACCATGGCCCAGGCCTCCCTGGCGCCTTGACGGCAGGCCGATATCTTCCATAAGCGGAAGCACTGCCGCGCTCCCTGAAGCCTCTCCGCAAGCTCTCCAAGGCCTTCGGGCAGGGAGACAGACGGCCACAAGGCCTGGGCGACGCCTTTCATCACCTGCCGAACTCGTTCGTGCAGTTGCAAGAGCTCGGGAAGAAGGTCACCCGTAGAACAGGGCATTTCCTCTGCAGGACGGCCTATGAGCATACCTACAGACATAACTCTATTAGTCGACTTCCTCGCCGAACTCTTTTTCAAAGTTCGTTCAAGCACTTACTAAAAATGCCGTGTCGGTTACCGATTCTCCTTAACGAGTCGCATAACCGGGCACGAACATCCTTTAGATCCTCACCCAGCTGAGTGTTGGCATCTTGGAGGTTATTTTTCTCTTGCCTCACCCTTGTAAGCACATTCTCGCCGGCCTTTAACCGGCGCATGAGTTGTTGCTTGTCCGGATCTATCCCGGCGCCATCTGCAATATTATTGTCAGACTTATACACACGCCGCACTTCACACATTACTCATATTTTGAAGCATATATTACCGGAGGGGGTCTCTTTGGCTTCCCCCGCTGCGGCTAGTGCACCCTCAAGTTGGGCTTTGCACTCCTCCAGCTCCTGGGACAGTTGGGTATTCTTTTCCGTAAGATCCTGCACAATAAATGATCCTTAAATCGGTTATTCTAACTATTTCAAGTCTCGGGGCTCACCGCATATATAATCACAAATTTTCTCACTGTGATGTCTTTTACATACCGCTCCGTGGTTCTGGCTAGACCATTTTGAGTGGCATGGAGGTGCGATCTCCCAATTGAAGGCATCCAACGCCTGGGAGAAACATGCTTCACGAAGAACCGTCCCATGACACTGTGATTCATGGCACTCTCCACCTCTGAAATGGTGGCAGATAACCTATCGGCATCCTCTGTCGGAGGAGCTTCCGACGATGCTCAGGTTCGCCTCCGCTCGACCTGGCTTTGGAGCCCGCGAAGCGGAGGATTGATTGGCAAACTCTCCGGATATAGTCCGGGAGCGCTTTTCTTCTGAAAAGCACGAAGCGTTAGTATGCCTCCCGGAATAAAACCAGGAGCAAGATGACACGCCATACCGCTGCATCGGCGCTTCAATCTGATCGCACTTCTTTTCGCCTATTGGGCCTTGTTGCCCCTTGTTGACCGGGTTGCCGCAGCTCGGCCTTCCGCCTCAAGGACTTCCCCTGCGAAACACCATTGGTATACGGTGATCAAAAACACGCACGGATGGGTCATTTTCAAAGTATTGGTACTTCAGTCTCAGTTACCTGCGGGGCGAGGAGTATTCCGGATTAATCGGCGATAATGGCGACCAAGGCATTATCGATGCTCAATTGGTGGAATACCCCGTCGATCAGCTCCACCGATATGTCTGAATCCTCTTGGGAGGTCGGATCGAGGAACCGTTCCAGATCCTCGGGTTGTGGAGGCGGGTTGTTTATATCCTTTACGGCCCGGCGCAGTTCCTGCGCCGAAATCACAAAATGAGATACTTGATTATGGGAATATGGATCGGATAGGAAAAAATAAATGTCTGCTTACCCAGCTTGGATGATTGTTCATAGAAAATCCGCCCTGCGGATTGACATGGAGAAATTCCTCCTCTTCTCCCTTGTACAATGCGGACAAGATCTTCATCAGATCGGCGACCGATCCTAGCCCCTTATGGCCACATCGGGTGGCATTATCCTCCCCGTTGAAATCCCACATGGGGTGGCCTCTATACTGGAGCGGTTGCACCCCCTGCATATTGCATGTGGCCATGACCCCGATCATGGTCAGTCCGGAATGAGCTAACAGCCTAATTTGGCTCATCAGGTAAAGGACGTCCCTGTCATTTTCCTTCTGAGGGCTCCGTGGACGCCAGCTTAGGCGTTTCTTCAAAGGAGCGTTATTGAACTCAGGGAGGCCGATCCGAATAGGGTCCGGCAGGGGGACATCTTCTATATAAAACCATTCCGAAGGCCAGTCTTCGGATGCCTTCTTTGGGGTTCCGGATAGATATCCGGTCCCGGCGATGCACCATAGTTCAGCTCCGCCCACTTGATATATTGACCCCTCTTGAGAACGGGGCACAAGGCAGAACAGCTTCTTCCACAGCGCGAAATGGGCCTCAATGCCCAAAAACAGCTTGCAAAGGGCCACGAAGCCCGCGATATGCAAAATGGAGGCGGGTGGGTTGTGCAACCGAGGTCGAGAACTCTGTGAGCCCTCGGAGAAACGGATGAATTGGAAATCTGAGCCCTCTTATCAAACAAGAGACAAGGCATACCCGCTCTCCTTTGGAGGGACCGGGGACGCTCTCCGCTTGCTTTCCGCCCTTATAGGTGGCGAGTCCGGCTCGAACCGGAACCATGAAGGCTGGGGAAGAAATCCCTTGGTTTGGAGCGCCACTAACTCATTTGTCACGGATGGAGCATCTCTCCCAATCTCCAGCCGAGGGTTGGGAGGGCGAGAGGAGGAGCCGCGACCGTATCCATGATGGAATGGATTTTTGTCGATCGCCTCGATGAATGCTCAAGAAGGAGGATGGTGTGATTCGGATCTAGATCCGCATCTCCTTTATAGGCAGCTCATTTGCGCAGCTAGGGGGGTAAATGTAAAAATACCCTAACTTTTCGCATTCGTTCAACACGTGGAAGACGGCCATTATTGGGCATGGAAGCCGAGGAGCGCAATATTCACAGGAAGTCAGACGATTCAACAGATACACAGGATTTGGAGAAGAACCCGCCTTGCAATGCTGAAGACAATCTACGCGCCGGACTCATCGCCATTGAAGCCTGGTTCGAGGGCTACTGAGGGAGTCCCGGATTAGGGGGTGTCCGGATAGCCGAACTATCACCTTTGGCCGGACTCCTCGACTATGAAGATACAAGATTGAAGAATTCGTCCCGTGTCCGGTTGGGACTTTCCTTGGCGTGGAAGGCAAGCTTGGTGATACGGATATGTAGATCTCCTACCATTGTAACCGACTCTGTGTAACCCTAACCCTCTTCAGTGCCTATATAAACCGGAGGGTTTTAGTCCGTAGGAGGAACAACAATCATACCATAGGCTAGCTTCTAGGGTTTAGCCTCTCTGATCTCGTGGTAGATCTACTCTTGTACTACCCATATCATCAATATCAATCAAGCAGGAGTAGGGTTTTACCTCCATCGAGAGGGCCCGAACCTGGGTAAAAACATCATGTCCCTTGTCTCCTATTACCATCCACCTAGACGCACAGTTCGAGACCCCCTACCCGAGATCCACCGGTTTTGACACCGACAGTCCTGTTCGTCCAGCCCTCCATGGGGTCCTGTTCATCCACGCCCAACCGGCTCGATCAATCGGGGTCCTGTTCATCCAGCGGCAACACCACGGGGTCCTGTTCATCCAACCCTCACTGGGAACTGTTCATCCAACCCACCAGCAATGTTCACTGTTCATCCAGAGGCATCATCGATTGGCTTGATTAGCGATAGCGAAGGAAGATGGCGAATCGCCGATCGCCGGGTTCAAGAACGATAGCTCGCAGCATGCAATCACTGGTCCGCTTAAGCGGCGCCGCTCGGGTTCAGTTAGAGCCCAATGCCTCGCTCGGGTTCAGTTAGAGCCCAACGCCTTTCACCCATGCGCGTATGGTACGAGAGAAACGTGCATCGCTCGGCCCCCAACCACCCACCGTAACCGGGAACTCCCCGATATTTTCCTCGCCCTTGCTTCTACCATGGTTTTTTCCGTCATGGACGACCCAAAGAATGTCATGCAGCCGCTCTCCGGCTTGCCCAGGACGAAAAGCCCATTTTCTATCATGATTTTCTGTCATAGAAGTAGGATCCCACCACACTATGATGATACCGGGTTTTGTCACAATTATCATCATAGAAGTGTCATAAGTATGACCGGAAAAAAATTCGTTCGGCCCAAAATGTCACGGATGTGTCTTTGTAGTGCTAATACGTGGGAGGGAGCCCCCATGAGGCCCTAGGGTGACTCTCAGGAGACTCCGGGGCATGTACAACCCCACTCATTATTACGTGAGAGTGTCACAAGAAGAGACCTTCACAGGCCGGAGCCTTGCTTCACAGGTGGGAGCCTTTCTTCAGGTATAGAACTTCTGGAGGTGCTGGATGTTCCAGGCATTTTGGATGGGGACCCCGTCCTGCATCTCCAGGCGCGCAGCGCCAGGCTTGGGTACACGGGCAATCCTAAACAGGCCCTCCCACATGGGAGAGAGCTTGTGCAGCCCCTCCCCGGAGAGCACCAGCCTCAGGACGAGGACACGAGGTCACCCACCTCTAACATCGTGGAGCGGATGCTGCAACAGTGATACTGCCGCAATGCCTGCTGGTATCTTGCCACCCGGAGCGAGGCTTGGCAGCGTCATTCCTTCCCCAGCACGAGATCCATCCCCCACGCGGCGTCATGACGCGCCTCATCGAACGCCAGGACCCGCATGGAGCGATGCTTGACCTTGTGTGGGAGAACCGCTTCTGCTCTGTAGATGAGGAAGAATGGTGTTTCTCCCATTGGCTTGCTCGCGGTGGTGCGGATGGACCACATTATGGACTGTAGCTCGTCGAGCCAGCCCCTGCCGCAGGCCTCGAGCTTCTTCTTGAAGGTTCTTGTCTTGAGGCCCCTCAGGACTTCGGCATTGGCCCGCTCGGCTTGGCCGTTGCTCCGAGAGTGTGCTACTGAAGCGTAGCATATCTGTGTTCCAAGGTTAGCATAGTATGTTTTGAAAAGGTTGCTAGTGAATTGCGAGCCGTTGTCGGTGATGATGCGGTTAGGGACCCCAAACCGACTCACGATTCCCTTGATGAACTTGGCAGCTGATCCAGCTGGGATGGTGCGAATGGCCTCTACCTCCACCCACTTGGTGAATTTGTCGATAGCGACATAGAGGTACCGGTAGCCCCCTGACGCTCGAGGGAACGGCCCCAAGATGTCCAGCTCCCAGACCGCGAACGGCCATGTGAGCGGGATTGTCTGGAGGACCTGCGCGTGCTGGTGAATTTGCTTGGCGTGGAACTAGCATGCCTCACAGGAATGCACCAGTTTCATGGCGTCGTTGAGCGCGGTGGGCTAGTAGAAGCCGCTACAGAACGCCTTGCCCACCAGAGTGCGTGACGAGGAATGATGCCCGCAGTCCCCACCATGTATGTCCGCTAGCAGCTCAAGCCCCTGCTCCCTGGAGATGCATCGCAACGAAACGTCATTGGACCTCTTGTGATATACCTCACCGTCCTGGATGTAGTACGTGGTGGCTTGACGAGCCACGCGCTCGGCATCCTCCTCCTTCTTTGGCAAGGTCCCTTGAAGCAGGTACGCTTTGAACCCTTCAGTATAGCACCCCTCCTGAGACTCGAGCGCAAGCAGCAGGCGGGCCCCTGTGGGGTGACCACATGCTGAGGCGCCCATCTCAAGCGCCTGAGGCAGGTCCTCCTGAGGTGGTGCTGGAGTCGTGGTGGGCGGAGCCGCAGACGGCTTGAAGAGCCGCTCCTCAAACACCCCCGGCTTCTGAGGAAGCCCTCAGGAGGCCCTCTTGGCAATATCATCTGCCTCCTTGTTCGTCCCTCGTGGCACGTGCTGCATCTCTAAGCCCATGAACTGCTTCTCCATCCTGCGTACCTCTTCTAGGTATGCCTCCATGTGCTCGTCCTTGGGCATATATTCCTTATTGGAGAAGTTGACAAGGAGCAGAGAATCGCCCCTGACGGTGAGGCGCTTCACCCCCAGCGCTGCCGCGGTCCTGAGATCGGCGAGCAAGTCTTCGAATTCTGCAATGTTGTTGGAGACCTTCTCGCCCTGTTTGAAGCAGAGTTGTAATGCGTAGTAGAGCTTTTCCATTGCAGGCGAGATGAGGATGGGCCCTGCTCATGCGCCTTGTCGCGCGAATGCTCCATCAAAGTACATGATCCACCCGTCCAGTTCCTCGTCACCTAGTAAGAGGGACCAGTCCTTGCTCGCCCCATGGTCGGGGGTGTTAGTCCATTCGGCCACGAAGTCTGCGAGGGCTGAACCCTTGATGACACTGGTGGTGTTGAACTCGAGATGGAACGCTTGAAGCTCGATGTTCCATTCTGCAACTCACCCGGCGATGTTTGGGCTCCCGAGCACCCTCTCCAGTGGGTATGCCAAAACCACCTTGATGGGATGGCCTTGAAAGTAGTGGCGCAACTTTTGGGCGGCTACGAGGAGCGCGAGCAAGAGTTTCTGGGGCATGGGGTCGCGCGCTCGTGCCTCCCTCGGCATCGTCCTGACGAAGTAGACAGGGTGCTCGATGAGGGGAGAGGCATCAGCGGAGTCTTGCTCTTCCTGAGGGCACGGGTCTTCGATGGCTTCGCGAGGTCCGTCCTCAGGAGCCCCTTGAGCTGTGGGGTCGATCGTACCCATGGGAGGGACATCGACCACTGGGTTGGCCGAGGCCCCAGGCGCGTTATCCTGAGGGTGTTGTGCCTTGCTTGGTGGTTGTGCGTCCTACTGAGGGTCCTTGGATGGGCGCTCCCTACTCAGCGCCACCAGGGAGGCACTGGCTAAGTGAGGGGTATCTCCCAAATAGAGCACCAAGGGCTCGAGAGGGCGCGATGCCACCATCACTGGCGGGCTGGTCAGATACCTCTTAAGGTCTTGAAAGGCAATGTCTTTGAGGGAGTCCTGGACTAGGGGGTGTCCGGACAGCTGGACTATCATCATCCGCCGGACTCCAAGACTATGAAGATACAAGATTGAAGACTCCGTCCCGTGTCCGGATGGGACTTTCCTTGGCGTGGAAGGCAAGCTTGGCGATACGGATATGTAGATCTCCTACCATTGTAACCGACTCTATGTAACCCTAGCCCTCTCCGGTGTCTATATAAACCGGAGGGTTTTAGTCCATAGGACAACAACCATTACAACAATCATACCATAGGCTAGCTTGTAGGGTTTAGCCTCCTTGATCTCGTGGTAGATCCACTCTTGTACTACCCATATCATCAATATTAATCAAGCAGGACGTAGGGTTTTACCTCCATCAAGAGGGCCCGAACCTAGGTAAAACATCGTGTCCCTCGTCTCCTGTTACCATCCGCCTAGATGCACAGTTTGGGACCCCCTACCCGAGATCCGCCGGTTTTGACACCGACATTGGTGCTTTCATTGAGAGTTCCTCTCGCGTAGCCACCGATAGGCTTGATGGCTTCTCAATCAACAACAACGACGCCTAGGGTGAGACTTTTCTCCCGGACAGATCTTTATATTCGGCGGCCGCCGACTGCATGGCTAATTCACTTGGCCATCTGGAGCGATCGAAGCTACGCCCGGCCGTCAGTCAGATTTGGAAGCCTAAACTTCACGGCGGACATCCGCGGAGACTTGATCTTCGATGGATCCGATCCGGCACCGAAATGCGTGCCAGTCTTGTCACGATGGGCATGATCCAACTCTGCCGCGGACAGTATCTTGGAGGTCAAGCTGCGAATCCGCTCCGACCCATAGTCCAGAGCCGATCGCGCAGATCAAGGACAGGTGGCGGGACACCGCCTCGGGAACTGCAACTTCCACGGCGATGGAGCCGAACACTGATCTCGTCCCTTACAAAGCTCGTTACTCCGAGGTGCCGGACTCCCTGCCGGACCCCGAACCTCTTGCGCCCCTGCCAATCGAATCCGATTGGGCGCCGATCATGGAGTTCACCGCTGCAGACATCTTTCAGCACTCGCCCTTTGGCGACATCTTAAATTCGCTAAAGCATCTCTCGGTATCCGGAGAGCCCTGGCCGGATTATGGCCAGGATGGTTGGGATGCGGACGACGAAGAAATTCAAAGCCCACCCACCACCCACTTTGTAGCCACTGTCGACGATCTAACCGATATGCTAGACTATGACTCCGATGACATCGACGGTATGGACGACGATGTCGGAGACGAACAAGAACCAGGCTTACAGTGGCACCGAAGACCACCTCGTCATATGACATATACATGGTGGACACCCCAAAGATGGGGACGGTGAAGAAGCGCCGAGGCAGATTCATTAAAGAAACAGCCCAAGCACCGACGTCGTGCCGCGCGCTCTAAATCCCGCCACAAAGAAGAATGGAGATTCCGCACAGAGATAATAACACCCCGTAGTGCCGAAGACAATCCCTCCAAAGAAGATTCAGCGCAGAGGATGCGTAGCAAGCCCTCACGAGAGAGCGGGAGACGAAGAGGTCGAGGATGATAATTACATACCTCCCTCCGGAGACGAGGCAAGGCTCGACGATGACGAATTTGTCGTGCCCGAGGATCCCATCGAACAAGAGCGTTTCAAACGCAGCTAATGGCCACAACAAACAGCCTAAAGAAAAGCAGCAACTTCAAGCTGATCAAGGCCCGTTGGCCGACGGATGGACCGAGGTCCTCGCGTCAAGAGTATGAACTCGAACGTTCCTCCAAGAGTTACCCAAAACGCAAGTTGCTCCCCCGATTAGAGGAGGAAGCATACATACCTTCATCACCAGCGCACAATACGGCCGACCGACCACCCCGTGGTCGCGATAGAGAGGCATCCAGGCCCTCCACCAAGACCGTACTCGCTCCAAAAGTACGGCCACAAGGAACGCTACGGACTTGCAAGATATATTGAGGACAAAGCAAGGCAATCCAGATCCATCTATGGATCACGTGGGCGCCCATGACCCAGCGAATACCGTCGCGCCGGATACAACAACTCGCCGGGCGAACCGCGAGACAACGCTCCTTGAGCTACGCCGTGATATTGCCTAATACAGAGGCGCCAAGACACCCGCTATGCTTCATCGACGGGTAATGGATCATCAAATCCTGAAGGGTTTAAACCCGTAAACATTGAATCCTCGATGGCACAACAGACCCCGCGTTTGGATCAAGACTATCTCCTTCACATCCATATGGCCCGCCGCACGCATCTCCCACGCCATCAAGTATCTCCCACTAAGCTTAAAGGACCAGCTCGGCATTGGCTTAACAGCTTGCCCGCTGAGTCAATTGGGTGTTGGGAGGACCGGAAGCCGCATTCCTCGACAACTTCTAGGGCACATATGCGACCACCGAGACGATGAACTAAGCCACATAATTCAGAGCAGCCAGAATTTAATCGGCCAGAAATTCGGACACGGTTCTTAACAAATAAAAATCAAATCGTCGATTGTCCGGATGCAAGAGGCTCTGCGGCCTTCAAACATAACATCCGCGATAAGTGGCTAGCCCGCACCTAGGACAGAAAAGCCAAATCCATGGCAGCCCTCACATCTTTAATGACCCGCTTCATGCGGGAGAGGATAGCTGGCTAGCTCGCAGCAACAACCTCGAGAAAAATTCTGGTAGTCCGGATACCAAGGACCACAATGGCAGGTCGCGTCGAAGCAAAAATAAGCGCCGCGTGCGGGCGGCGACAAGGAGGTCGGTGTCAAACCGGCGGATCTCGGGTAGGGGTCCCGAACTATGCGTCTAGGCGGATGGTAACAAGAGACGAGGACACAATGTTTTTACCTGTGTTCGGGCCCTCTCGATGGAGGTAAAACCCTACGTCCTGCTTGATTAATATTGATGATATGGGTAGTACAAGAGTAGATCTACCACGAGATCAAGGAGGCTAAACCCTAGAAGCTAGCCTATGGTATGATTGTTGAGATGTAATGTTTGTCCTATGGACTAAGGCCCTCCGGTTTATATAGACACCGGAGAGGCTAGGGTTACACAGAGTCGGTTACAATGGTAGGAGATCTACATATCCGTATTGCCAAGCTTGCCTTCCACGCCAAGGAAAGTACCTTCCGGACACGAGCCGGAGTCTTGAATCTTCTATCTTCGTAGTTTTGGAGTCCGGCGGATATTGATAGTCCGGCTGTCCGAACACCCCCTAGTCCAGGACTCCCTCAGTAGCCCCTGAACCAGTCTTCAATGACGATGAGTCCGGCGTGCATAATGTTCGGCATTGCAAGGCGGGTTCCCCTCCTTGAATAATTCGGAGAAGATAATGAACACCAGGATAGTGTCCGGCTCTGCAAAATAAATTCCACATTCCAACGTAGAGAGAATAAAATATACACCTAGCTCAATCTGGCGACGATTATGCGGCGTGACATCACAGCGCAGCCAAGCCCTCGCTTGAATCGTTTTATTATTCCGCCTCGGACGCTTAGCGGCGGTTTCCTTGGCATGTCTGTCAAGCGAAGATCGTGTTCCCTTTTATTCCGGGATCCTCATCAATACGTGCGTGGGTAACCCAACCGTTCCCGTCGCCACGCCTCCTCTATCGAAGGGGAATCTCAAGCGGTCACGGAGATGGCCCTCGGTATTTCTTCCCCCTTTATAAGGGGACCAAGGCCTGTCCTTGTTCTTCAATCTCGCATCGAATCTTTCCTTCGCTCCTAGTTCCAACACCCAGAGCTTTGGATTCGAGCGCTTCGGATCTAAACAATGTCCGGCTCCGACCTCCAGGGCCGGTGGATGCCCTCCTCCGTCACGGAGGAGGACATATTGAAGTTGCGAGAGGCCAAGTACCTGGCCTATGAAGTCTCGCACAGGTTGCCTGCCCCAGGGTGGGCCGTGCCAGCCCCCGAGCCCGGCGAATGCGTCGTTTTCGCATCTCACCTCCGTCGGGGATTAGGCTTCCCGACGGATCCCTTCGTGAGAGGGCTCCTGTTCTACTACGGGCTGGACTTCCACGATTTGGCTCCGGAGTCCATCCTCCATATCTCCGCATTCATTATTGTCTGCGAAGCCTTCCTCCGCGTCATCCCCCACTTCGGCCTGTGGCTGAAAACATTTAAGGTGGAGCCGAAGATGATCGGGGGGCATCAAGCGGAGTGCGGCGGGGCGATCATAAGCAAGAAGGCCGATGCCCGTGGCTCGAAGGTTCCTTCAAGAGGAACGGGATTGTGGCAGCAGGAGTGGTTTTACATCACTTTGCTCCAAGGCTGCAAGCAAAGCCGCCTCCTTCCGCCCGGGACCTCCACGCCAACCGATGTCGTGGGTCAACCAAGGAGCTCAAGCTGGGGCCGCCCAGGGCGTGCCCGCACTCTGAGGCCGGATTCGAGACCTCCAAACAAGGGAGATCGACCTGGTGAAGGTGATGCGAGTCATGCTAATCGGGCACCTCCTACCGCAAACGCCGTCCTCTCCGCCTATGGGAGTTCAATCCGAGGGACCTCGATTCTCCAAAGATTTTATGGGTGCGACACCCAAGGAGATGTACAAGCTGTTCTTCGGACCGCAGGTGGCGTGTTCGGATTCGGCCGAGGACGCAGGCCTAAGACGCGATCGCCCGGATACTCAGGTAAATAGCTCAGAGCCCAGACATTCTATTTGTATGCCTTTCAAAAGATCGTCTCCTGACCCTTTGTTCTTTACAGGAATGGGTGGCGCGATCAAGGCTGATAAGGTGTCCGGCCCCCGTCCCAGAGACCGCACTGGAGCCCATGCTGGTCAGAATGTTGGAGGTTGCGCCCACAGAGGGGGGCGACGGGGGAAATAAAGGAGCTTATACTTCGCCCAAAGGCGATCAAGAGGAGGGAACCAAGGATCCCTCCTTCAGAGGGAGAAGAGGCCGCCGAAGATCCGGAGGTCAAAGCCCCTAAGCGTGGAAGAAATCTCACTGGGGGTCCGCGTCCGGAGAGAATCCGGACGCAATCATCGCCAAGGGCCAGCCCTCCAACGAGCCGTGAGTATGAAAGAGGAAGTTTAATAAGGAAGTACCTTCGCTTATGCTTCAGAGGTAACCGAAATATTTATATTGCAGTTCGGATCTGCAGCCGTCCCGGATGAGTTCATCCTCGGGACCTTCTTCCGGAGATGATGGAGAGCGACACGCCTCCGTCTGCAGCGCCGCCAGATGAGGCAAAGGAGCCCGGCGTCGCCACGGAGGGCGCCCCGAGTCCGGAGGGGCGGAGAGTTCGCACCCACCGTAGTCCGCCGAGAATCAAGAGTTTGCTCGAGAGGGCGCCCATTTCATAAGATCACCGCGCACGTCGTATGGTGGTCGGAAGGATTTCGTCCGCTGAAAGCGGATTGCGTAATGCTGCCATGAGCTTGCTGGCAGGATTTGAGGTATGCGGAAATGATGCACCCCTTTGTCTTTTAACAGTTTTGCATATAAACAATGCGCCCTGTATAGATAGTAGCCCCTGAGACTCGGTAGGTTGTCGAAAACGACAGCGTGCCGAGGATCAAAATCTCATCATCTCAGGTAATGAATATCGCCGTTCTGACACAGGTGGCGGATAGTCCGGGGCCCGCCGGACTAGTGAGTTTGCCGAATTAAGTCGACAACTTGATGTGGCCGATGCTGACATCGCACTTGTCAACCAGCGACTTGACGAGTCGCAAGGTAAATAAATTCTCCGCAGCCGCTTTATTGAGTGGGTCCAAGCCCGCCTCTGATAAGTTATATGCTGTTAATACGAGATAGTGCTGCTGTTGTGGAGAGTTTTCGCCGAACTTGCTCTAGCTAAGGAGCAAGCCCGGCGAGTGATGCGGCGCGAGGGCGGCGAAGAGTTGAAGGCGAAAAGGCTGCGCACTGCCTAAGCAGGGCGGAAGTGGCCGAATTGGCCAAGAAATTAAAGGATGCTACCGACCACAATGAGGCTCTTGAAAAGGAGCGCTTATCGGAGCGGGAAGACCTGAAGAAGGCCACCACCGACGCCAAGGATGCCCGCTCTGCAATGCGGGCTATGAAGGAGGAGCTGCGCCAAGCCGGAGAAATCGTGGCTGGCAAGCCTTTTCTTATGCGTCGCGGTTTATGGATGCCAAATGCGCCAATTTGAGCGGTCAGGAGTTCGGAGGATCCGTATATGGACTTGGCTGCGAAAAGGGCCGATGCCGTTAAGCACTTCCGAAGCCAGGGGATCACGAGACGGAAGAGTTATATTGGTCTCAATTCCATAGTCCGGATCGCCTCTTCCGGTGACGGACAGGTTGGCAGTGGGCCGAACTAAATAGATCGTCAGGACTGGCCATGATCGACATCGTGGCCCATGTCCGCCGAGAGGTCCAAGGCGACGAGCTACTTTGGCCTATCGCAGCAATTCCTTGGGCGGTGCCGCATATCAAGGAGATGAAGCGGTCGGCTCGCATCGGGGCGCGGATGGCCCTCGCCCGTGAAGGCACAAGGTCCGGAGATGGACGCCACCGCTGTTGCCGCCGTGGTTCGATGGAAACCGCTTCTGCCGAGCATTATTTCGGGAAGTTATGCGTGGCGCTCGGTAATAGAGTCGCAGATGCTCTAAAAATGTAACGCTCAATTGAATGCGCCAACGTGTAGATCAATGATTATAGTATGAATGCTTTTTATACTTGTGCCTCCAAGTAGTGAAACTTCTCTGTTGCCGCTTACGTATACTTTTGTATAACCTGAAAGATGCAGATCTTGACTTCAGCCCCTCGCACAAGGTGCTGGGTGTTTGCAAAATAGCGCTTTCACACTTAATCCGACGCCTCGGTCCTGTTTTAAGGAGGTGGTAGCGAGCTTAACGAGGCAATCCGGACTATGATGCTTTATCTCTTTCACTTAGCCAATGGAGCTCGAGGGTGGGGCTACGATATAGCCCTCGATGACACCGCACATCTCCGTATTCGGGTGCGATGTGCCTGACCGAAACGGTCCTTCGTCAAGCGGGAATTCTAAACATTCCGATAGTCGATCAAGTGGTCGACGGACTCTCGCTATATCATGACGGTCGGTTTTCGGCTTTCATCGAGGTGCTCGCCCAAATTAACCGGGGCACAATCGCAGTAGTTCTCCGGTGCCGCGTTAGCCGGGTGATACGGAACGTAAGGCAGCAAAACACAGCCGCAAACCCAACATTTGACCAAAGACATGATTCGAGCTGATGCATATAATGCCTAACTCGAGACGCCAACACTCCCGAAGGTGTTCGGACTTTATGATAATGGGCAGAATTATGCCCTAAGCCCCTTGTGTCCGTGCAGGCATGGTCTTCGACGCGGCCGATGCCAAAGCGTCGAGCTCGCTTTGGCTATAGGAAGGAGCCAAGGAGAGTAACAACAAGAGACAGAATAAGAAGGTCTCACGCAGGGTCTTAATCTGAAAAGAATCCTTGCAACGGGTCCTGCTGCGTCGCGCTGCCGTGGTCTCCGCTGCGCCGTTATCCTGGATGGGTACGCACGTTGTTCATCTGTAGAAAGAGAGGAACATTTAGTTTTAGAAACAGTTCGTGCGAAAAATATGTAAAAGAAGAAATATAAATAATGAAAGCAAGGTTTATATGAAACCGCGATCGGTTGTGCGCGCAGCCCCCTGTGAAAAGGGTATGCGGCTAGGGAGCCCCTATCCTGCTGAGTCCGGATTCGTCTATCCGAGTCCAGGGTCTTTAAGTGACCCTCGCACTGAAATGGCGCCATGTGGTCCGGGCATCTTAAGTGTAAGAGACGCGTAATGCGGTATGGCGTTGAAGCGGACAAAAGCCTTTCGTCCCAACAATGCTTGATATTCACTTTTAAATGGGACGATATGAAAAATTAATTTTTCGCGTCGAAAGTTGTTCGGCGATCCGAACCCGACTTCTAGTAATATCGAGCCTGTGCACTAGGCGTAAGGGCCTGGCATCACTCCTTTGAAGGAAGTGCGGCTGTGTCTAATTTTGGTAGGGTCTATCCCCATCCGATGGATTGTGTTTGAATATAGCAGGTTTAAGTCACTGCCTCCGTCCATTAGGACGTTTGTGAATTGCAATCCATCTATTATCGGATTCAATATCAGGGGAGTCCGCCCCGCTTGACAACGCTTCGGCGTAGTCGGTGGTCGAAAGTGATTGGTTTTGATATCCAATCCTCACGGTCTGCTGGGTTGGACGTGCGAGGCTCTTTTAGAAAGTGCCGCATTGTTTTCCGTGTCCTCACATGGGTGAGTTTACTCGCTTTGACCCCTTGTGGGAAAGTTTTTGTTTTCCGGTGCCTCGCTGGCGGGTTTATCTTCTTCGCTGACGCGCCGAGCCCCTTGTGTTCGGCGTTTAATCGGCGGACTGTTTGAAAACCCAACAATCCTCGTGGGTGTGATTTATGGGCCTTCCGGGTACTGTGGATTTGACATACCCTACCCAGATTTTGTGTAGGTTAGATAACTCAATCCTTGTCATCCTTGAGGGGCTGAGCTTTATTATTTGGCCGTGAGCTTTTAAATCCGGCGTGGACTGCCGTGCTCTTTGGGCTTTTCTCTTTATTCCGGCGTTGTTCTTTTCTGCGCCGTGATTTTCCATTTCCATCTCTTATCTCGGATGTACTTGGGTCGCTGGTGCTGCGTCTTGCCAGCCAGCTATCCTCCCCTGCGCAGAAGCGGGTCATGAGGCCTGTTAATGTGGTCATTGTCCTCGGTTTCTCTTGACCGAGGTGTCTGGCAAGCCATTCGTCTCGGACATTGTGTTTGAAAGCTGCTAAGGCTTCGGCGTCCGGACAGTCGACTATTTGGTTCTTTTGGTAAGGAACCTATTCCAAATTTCATGCTGACTCTCCGGGCTGTTGAGTTATGTGACTTAGGTCATCTGCATCCGGAGGCCGGACATAAGTCCCTTGAAAATTTTCTCTAAACGCTTCCTCGAGCTCTTCCCAACTTCCAACAATGTTTTCTGGGAGGCTTTTGAGCCAGTGGCGGGCTGGCCCTTTGAGCTTGAGGGGTAGATATTTTATGGCGTGGAGATCATCTCCTCTGGCCATGTGTATATGCAATATATAGTCTTCTATCCGGACTGTGGTGCATTGTTCCGTCGTAGGCTTCTATGTTTATGGGTTTAAACCCTGCTGGGAATTCTTGATCCAGCACCTCATCTGTGAAACATAATGGGTGTGCGGCGCCCCTATACTTGTATGTGCCGCTATCATCGGACACTTGACGTGTTGCTTTGCTTCTTGGGGTTTTTGGGTCCGTAGATGGACCTGGCTAGGCCGTTGGACGGTGGGGGCTCTATGGCCTCTTCGTCGAATTCTGGAAGCAGCTTACGCTTCGGGTAGCTCTTCGATTGGTGGCCATTGCCGTATTTATCTGCGGTTTTGAGTACTTTGCTCCATCTTGTCCGGAGCTCGTCTTCCGCTGTTTTGAGCTTCCGCTTTTCCTTCTTGAGCTTCTTCTTGAAGCGATGAGCCTATGCTTAAAAAGCTCTTGTTCGACGGGGTTCTCGGCGCGATTTAATGCGTCGTCATCGAGGCTTGTTTCGTCTTCGGAGGAGGTACATAGCTTTGATCCTCAACCTTTTCTTCCGCCGCCTTTCGTGAGGGCTTGCTTCGCATTCTCCTCACGCTGAGTTGTCTTTGGAGGGGTTGTCTTGACACTCTCAGGGTATTGTTATTTCTGTGCCGGGATCTATATTCTTGTTGTGGCGGGATTTAGAGCGGCGCCGCTGACACCGGCGTTTGGGCTGCTTCTTTAGAGAATCTTCCTCCGCTGCTTTTTCGCCATCCCCTTCTTTTGGGGTATCCACCATGTAGACGTCGTATGACGAGGTGGCCTTCCAGTGCCCTATGGGCCCTGGGTCTTGTTCGTCTCCGGCATCGTCGTCCATAGCGTCGATGTCGTCGGAGTCGAAGTCTAGCATGTCGGTTAAATCTTCGACAATTGCTATAAAGTGGGTGGTGGGTGGGCTCTGAATTTCTTCGTCGTCCGAACTCCAACCGTCCCGCCATAGTCCGCCAGATTCTCCGATAGCGAGAGATGCTTCGAGAATTCAGGATGTCGCCAAAAGGCGAGTGCTGGAAGATGTCCGCGGCAGTGAATTCCATAACCGGCGCCCAATCTGGTTTCATTGGTAGGGGCGCGGGAGGCTCGGAGTCCGGCGAGGAGTCCGGCGCCTCGGGATCACGAAGTTTCACAAGGGACAAGATTGGTATTCTCGCTCCATCGCCGTGGATGTTGAAGCCCCAGGCGGCGTCTATCCACCGCCCTCGACACAGGCAATCGGCTCGGGCTAGTGGCCGGAGCGGATCCGAAAAGTGCCGCCAAAGCACCGTCCGCGGCAGAGCTAGATCATGCCCATCGCCACAAGTCTGGCGCGCGCTTGGCTGTGGCTCGAGCCCGTCGAAGATCAAGTCTCCGCGGTCATCGGCCGTGAAGTTCAAGCTTCCAAATCTGACCTAACGGCCAGGGGCATAGCTTTCGATCTGCTCCAGATGGCCAAGAGAATTGGCCCGCAGTGCGAAGCCGCCGAATACGAAGATCTACCCGGGGAGAAAAGTCTCACCACGACAGCGTTAATGGTTGATGATGCCATCGAGCCTATCGGGACGCATACAGCAGGAACTCTCAATGAAAGCACCAATGTCGGTGTCAAAACCGCGGATCTCGGTAGGGGTCCCAAATCTGTGCGTCTAGGCGGATGGTAACAAGAGACGAGGACACAATGTTTTTACCTGTGTTCGGGCCCTCTCGATGGAGGTAAAACCCTCGCCCCGCTTGATTAATATTGATGATATGGGTAGTACAAGAGTAGATCTACCACGAGATCAAAGAGGCTAAACCCTAGAAGCTAGCCTATGGTATGATTGTTGAGATGTAATGTTAAGTCCTATGGACTAAAGGCCCTCCGGTTTATATAGACACCGGAGAGGCTAGGGTTACACAAAGTCGGTTACAATGGTAGGAGATCTACATATCCGTATTGCCAAGCTTGCCTTCCACGCCAAGGAAAGTACCTTCCGGACACGAGCCGGAGTCTTCAATCTTCTATCTTCGTAGTTTTGGAGTCCGGCGGATATTGATAGTCCGGCTGTCCGAACACCCCCTAGTCCAGGACTCCCTCAAGGAGGATACGGCAATCAACGCCGGATTCCGAGGCTCTAAACCCGGTCAGCGGAAGAAGCCATTTAAAAGAACCACTCCGGGTCCGTCCAATTTGAACAGAATACTCGACCGCTCATGCCAGATACATGGCACCCCCGAAATGCCAGCTAACCACACCAATAGAGATTGTTGGGTATTCAAGCAGGCAGGCAAGTTAATTGCCGAAAACAGTGACAAGGGGCTGCATAGCGACGACGAGGAAGAGACCCGGCCACCGAACAATAGAGGACAGAAGGGTTTCCCCCCACAAGTGCGGACGGTTAACATGATATACGCAACCCATATACCCAAAAGAGAGCAGAAGCGTGCACTAAGGGACGTATATGCGATGGAGCCAGTCGCCCTGAAGTTCAATCCATGGTCCTCTTGCCCGATCACTTTCGATCGAAGAGACCATCCGACCAGTATCCGACATGGCGGATTCGCCACATTGGTTTTAGACCCAATCGTCGATGGATTCCACCTCACGAGAGTCCTGATGGACGGCGGCAGCAGCCTGAACCTGCTTTATCAGGATATAGTACGCAAGATGGGCATAGACCCCTCAAGGATTCAACCTACAAAGACGACCTTCAAAGGCGTCATACCAGGCGTTGAAGCTAATTGTACAGGATCAGTCACGCTGGAAGTGGTCTTCGGATCCCCGGATAATTTCCGGAGCGAGGAGTTAATCTTCGACATAGTCCCGTTCCGCAGCGCCTATCGCGCTCTGCTCGGACGAACCGCGTTTGCAAAGTTCAACGCGGTGCCCCATTATGCATACCTCAAGCTCAAGATGCCAGGCCCTCGTGGAGTCATCACGGTCAACGGAAATACGGAACGCTCCCTCCGAACGGAGGAACATACAGCGGCTCTCGCGGCAGAAGTACAGAGCAGCCTTCTAAGGCAATTTTCGAGTCCGGCTGTTAAACGACCGGACACGGCCAAACACGCCAGGAGCAACATCAATCCAGACCACCTGGCACGTTCCGAGCACGCGTAGCAATGCGGCCCCAACCCCAGCCCTCGCATGATTGCAAGACCAGCCCTCCGCGTACATCATTACGCTCTGGAGATACCATGGGCATAAGGGGAGGGGCACGACCGCAACAGACCCAGAGTGCGGCTCGACCACACCAGGGGCTCCCAAGTGTGTCGCTGTTTTTATTTTTTATTTTTATTTTCCTTTACACAGGACTCCGTTCACCAGAGGCCCTGTCCGGCGGCGAGCCCGCCGAACTCAGGATGCAACAGCTAGGGAGGGAAAAAGGCTGCGACGAACACTCAGGTGGTCTCCATTACGAGCATTAAATTTGATTATATACACCAGTCTGCAGCTCACCCCTGGAGGGGGACATGATTAATTAGTCCAATCCCTTGATTACCGCACTATTTTTATCATTCCGCACTCATAGCAGAATTCCTTGAATAAATAATGCAGCACTTGTTGCCTATAATTGCATCACCTTACATATATGTTCATTAATGACATCTTGCACCCGTATACTTTGGTACGGCCGAATACAGTAGGGGCTTATGTTCCCCGCATTATGGTGTGATAAGTCCGAACACTTTCACAAGTGCGGCACCCCGAACTTATAGCATTATATGAATCGGCTCGAATCATGTCTTGGGTCAATAGTTGGGTTTGCCTGCCCCATGTTTTGGTACCTTACGCCCGCTCCGTCGGCTAAGGTAGCCTGGGAGAACCACTCGCGATTGCGCCCGGTTGAGCTGGGCGAGCGCCTCGAAGGAGAAAGCTAAAACTGGACGGCATGATAAGGCGAGAGATCGGTCGCTGTTCGAGAGGTCTTTTCGGTCCCTAAAGACTTATGCCGCTTGAGCTAAGAACCGGATAATGTCCGACGAAGGCGTGGATAGCGCCTCAATTCGGTCTTCCAATACTAGGGGCTTCACCAAATTTAAAATTATAGAATTCTATGGCTAAGTGAGAGTGTTCAAGCATTATAAGTCCGGTTGCCTTGTTCGCTGTGTTGAGCGCCTCCCTAGATGGACCCAAAAATGGGAACAAGAGTGCTCAAGTTTATCCCGAACACCCCAGCACTAGTGGCATGGGGGCTGAAGCCGACGACTTGCCATCTCTCAGATTTTATAAACGGCCGCACAGAAGGTAATATTTTAAATTAAACAAGCGTTGCTTAGCGCATATGAACAAAGTTTTCAGCGCACAGGATAATACATAGCGAGTTTACTCAATAATTACATCTCTGGGGCACTCATCCGCAATCTTGCGAGCACCCTTCAGGACAATCTTATAGTACATCTCGGGCGTGCGATACTCCTTTGCCGCTGGCGGCGCATCAGTGATAAGCCTCTCCGCATCCAGCCTGCCCCAGTGCACCTTTGCGCGGGCAAGGGCCCGACGAGCACCTTCAATACAGGCGGAGCGCTTGATGCCCTCCACCCAGGGGCACGCATCCACCAGCCGCCGCACGAGGCATGGCCTCTCCAGCCACAAATGACTATGAGGCCCTTCATGGACTCCTCGGCACCTTAGGAGCTCGACCAGCTGCTTCACCGGTCGCTAGAGGGGCACTGATGGCCGGCCTCAGCATACTGAGACCATAAGACCTTCTCCGTTGAGCTCCCCTCCTCGCCATGGTAGAATGCGGCGGCATCGGATACACTGCGAGGCAGATCTGCAAACGCCCCTGGAGAGCTCCGAATTCGGGTAAGTGTCAGGTAGTTTACATTAACATGCTTGCTTTGCATGAAAAATGCCTTACCCGCTGCTATTTTCTTCACATCCTCAACCTCCTGAAGGGCCGTACGGGCCTCGGCCTTGGCGGTTTTGGCACTTTCGAGAGCCGAGGCAAGCTCGGACTCTCGAATCTTCGAGTCACGCTCCAAACTCTCATGCTTTTCCATGAGAGCCTGGAGCTCTTGCCGCACCTCCGCCACCCGCTCCTCCTGCTTCTCTCGCTCTGCCCGTTCCGCGGCCGCATTGTGTTCGGTCGCGGACACGGCCTCCTTCAGGGTTGCCACCTCGTTCGTGGCCCCTGCAGTACCCACGTTATTCAAAGAGGTGTTACTCACCTTCTTTGTCCTCGAGCTGCTTCTTGGCACGGCCGAGCTCTTGCTCGGACCGCTCGAGGTCCTGCTTCAAAGCACCGACCTCCACAGTCAATGCGGCAGAAGTCAGCAGCGCAGCCTGCAAACCCATATTGTCATCATTTTTTAGCAACCCTGCGTACATCGTTTTTAGATCCTCAGCCCGGCTTTTCTTTCCGAACACCGAACCGAGCATCAGGGGCTACTGTCTATGCGGTATTACATTACATATTTTTAACTTCTTACCTCAAAGCCTGTTAGAAGGCTATCGAAGCCGGTCAGCCCGCTCTTGGCGAGCTGAACTTTCAATCACCGCACTCATAATAGTGCGGTGTTCTTCCTCAATGGAAGCGCCTTTGAGCGTCTGCAGTTGTCCGACGCCCGTTGGACGGAGGCCGCCCGGCGTCCGCGGTCTTGCCCTTCTTGCGAAGGGGCCGCCGGACTCGAACCACCGCGGGTTCTGTGTGGAGTCCGCAAAGTCCGGAGGCTGCCTTGCGGCGCCCGAGCCTCCTCCCGATGGATCCTTCACGATCCCACTCGGCGTCCTCAGCGCGCGAGGGGTGGAGGCAGTCGGGATGGAATCCACATCCGACGGAGCCAACGACCCGCTCGACGAAGCGGGGAGATCATCATCGGCCGGACTGCAGGTAGTGTGCAGCATTAGAAGGACGCTATGTGACATAAAAAGAAATTATAAATCATTCAGGAATCCGGATACTTACGATCTTGCAGGAGGCCTGGCCCTTGAAGGCCACTCTTCGCCGCCAACATTGGTGTTGGCAGAGCTGTCCGGGGGAATAGTTCTTCCCCTCTTGGACCCTTCGGCCTCCCCTGTTGGGGAAGCCTTCCTCTTCCTCTCTCCCTCCTCTGGGAGAGAGTCTTCTTCCTCCTCCTCACCTTCGGGGGAGGAGTCCGCCTCGGAGTCGTCGGACACCTGAAAGCGGGAGCTCTTTCGAGTACCTGTGGCCACCTTCTTGGCCTTCTTCTCTGGCACCACATGCGGTGCCGGAACCAGCAGCCCCGCTAGACGGGCGTCTACTGGGTTTTCTGGCATGGGAACCGGGCAGATGATCTGCTCGGCTTTCTTCATCCAGTCCTGTCAAAGGAAAAGGGAGATTGAAACCCGCTTAGAGTCAAACTATTAACAACAAGTGTCCCGTAAAGGGGTAGAATCACTTACCTCGTCTGCTGGACGCTGCGAGTGAAATCCGTGATCTTCAGTCGCGGATGCGGGAGCTTCGGCGCCCTTGAACAGCACCCTCCAGGCGCCTTCGTACGTCGTGTCGAAGAGCCCGCTCAACGCCTGGAGCTGTGCCGAATCGAACTCCCACAGGTTGAATGCCCGTTCTTGGCATGGGAGAATCCGATGGACGAGCATGACTTGGACCACATTAACAAGCCTGAGCTTCTTGTTCACCAGCTTCTGGATACAGGCTTGGAGTCCCGTCAGCTCCTCCGAACTACCCCATAGCAAGCCCTTCTCTTTCTAGGAGGTGAGCTGCATAGGGATACCAGATCTGAACTCGGGGGCCGCCGCCCAAGTAGGGTCGCGCGGCTCGGTGATATAGAACCACCCTGATTGCCACCCCTTGACGGACTCCACGAAGGCCCCTTTGAACCAGAGGACATTGGGAATCTTGCCCAACATGGTGCCTCCGCACTCAGCCTGCGTGCCCTTCACTACCTTCGGCTTCACATTGAAGGTCTTGAGCCACAAGCCAAAGTGGGGCTGGATGCAGAGGAAGGCCTCGCACACGACGATAAACGCCAAGATGTTGATGATGAAGTTCGGCGCCAGATCGTGGAAATCTAGGACGTAGTAGAACATGAGCCCCCGTACAAAGGGGTGAAGTGGAAAGCCCAGTCCGCGGAGGAAGTGGGGAAGGAATACGACCCTCTCATGGGGCCTGGGTGGGGATGAGCTGCCTCGGTCGGGCAGCCGGTGCGCGATGTCGCTGGAGAGGTATCCGCGCCAAGCAGCTTTTTCGATGTGCTCCTCCTAACGGTGGAGGCCAACCACTTGCCTCCCGCCCCGGACATGACCGGAGAAGGTTGAGGCGAGATGTGCAAACTTGGGCGCTTTGGAGCTCGAAAAGGGAGATGGATAAGCAAAGGAGGAAGAAGGCGTAGGTGAAAAGGTGGATCCTTATCCCTTATATATAGGCGGATGAAGACTATGCGTCCCCACCGGCCTGGTAAAACTCGCTTATCTCCCAAGCTCCACCATCAATGGCGCGGTTTGGTTACCCACGTCCGTATTGATGAGAATCCCGAAATAACGGGAACATGATCTCTGCTTCGACAAGACGTGCCAAGGAAACCGCTTCGCTAAATGCGCTGAGGTGGTATAATAAAAATGATTCAAGTAAAGGCTTGGTAGTGGCGTGACGTCATGCTACAAGACACGTCAGCAGATTGAACTTGTGTACATAATATTCTCTCTATGGTGGAATGTGGAAATTATTTTGCAGAGCCGGACACTATCCTGGTGTTCACAATCTTCTACGGATTATTCGGAGGAGGAACCCGCCTTGCAATGCCGAACATTATGCGCGCCGGACTCATCGTCATTGAAGCCAGGTTCAGGGGCTACTGAGGGAGTCCTGGACTAAGGGGTGTCCGGAGAGCCGGACTATCATCGTCCGCCGGACTCCGAGACTATGAAGATACAAGATTGAAGACTCCGTCCCGTGTCCGGATGGGACTTTCCTTGGCGTGGAAGGCAAGCTTCTCCAGTGTAACCCTAGCCTTCTCCAGTGTAACCCTAGCCTTCTCCTACCATTGTAACCGACTCTGTGTAACCCTAGCCCTCTCCAGTGTCTATATAAACCGAAGGGTTTTAGTCCGTTGGACAACAACCATTACAACAATCATACCATAGGCTAGCTTCTAGGGTTTAGCCTCCTTGATCTCGTGGTAGATCCACTCTTGTACTACCCATATCATCAATATTAATCAAGCAGGGCGTAGGGTTTTATCTCCATCAAGAGGGCCTGAACCTGGGTAAAACATCGTGTCCCTCGTCTCCTGTTACCATCCGCCTAGACGCACAGTTCGGGACCCCCTACCCGAGATCCGCCGGTTTTGACACCAACAGTCTTCCTCCGGGGTCCACTCGAACGGCTCCTTCCTTTTCATCAACTTGAAGAACGGGAGGGCGCGCTCCCCCAGCTTGGAGATGAAACGCCCAAGCGAGGTTACGCAGCCCGCCAGTTTCTGCATCTCCTTCAGGGTCTGCAGGGGGCTCATGTCTTCTATTGCCTTGACCTTCTCTGGATTGGCCTCAATCCCTCTGAGAGATACCAGGAAGACCAGCAGCTGGCCAGAGGGAACCCCGAATACACACTTCTCATGATTGAGCCGAAGATCTACCTTGCGCAAGCTGGCAAACATCTCCTCCGGATCTGCTATCAGGGTCTTGGCCTCCCGAGACATCACCACTATGTCATTGACATAGGCCTCTGCGTTTCTCCCGAGCTGCAAGCCTAGGGCGATATGCATCAGTCACTGGAAGGTAGCCCCGGCATTACGCAGCCCAAAGGGCATGCAGGTGTAGCAGTACACCCCGCATGGGGTAGGAACGCTGTCTCCTCCACATCTTGCACGACCATCTTGATCTGGTGGTAGACCGAGAAGGCATCCAAGAAGCACAACAGGTCGCACTTGGCAGTGGAGTCCAGGATCTGGTCAATGCGGGGAAGCGGGAAGGGATCTTGCGGGCAGGCCTTGTTGAGGTTGGTGAAGTCAACACATGTGCGCTCCTTCCCTCCTTTCTTGGGGACGACGATGGGGTTCGCCAGCCACTCTGGGTATCGTACTTCCCTGATGACCCCTGCGGCTTGCAGCTTGCGGGTTTCTTGGATGATGAAGACCTGCTTCTCGGTGGACTGGCGACGAGCCTTCTGCTTCACTCGTCGCACGTTTGGGCATACCTTCAGGTGGTGCTCGATTATTCCCCTCGGGACCCCAGCCAGGTATTTGGGCTCCCAAGCGATTACATCCTTGTTGGCGTGCAAGAAGTCGACCATTGCTTTCTCTTGGTCCCGAGGGAGGCCAGCCCCTATGGTGAAGGTGGTGCTGGTTGTTCCCTCCTCACTGGCCAACACTTTCTTCGTCTCGGCTCGGTCTTGGGAGAACAACTGCTTCTTCTTGGTCGGCGCTGCTTCCGGGGCCTCCGGACCCCCTTCTCATCAGGCAGTGATAACCCACAAGTATACGGGATAATTGTAGCCTCTTTTGATAAGTAAGAGCGTCGAACCCAACGAGGAGCTAAAGGTAGAACAAACACCTTCTCAAGTCCTATCTGCCACTGATACGACTCTACGCACGCTTAGTGTTCGCTTTACCTAGAACAAGTATGAAACTAGATGTACTTTGTAGGTGTGATAGGATAGGTTTGCAAAATAATAAGAACACGTAAATAAAAGCTAGGGGTTGTTTAGATAAAGATGCAATAAAGTAAGGGACAATTGCATTTTTACCCCTAGTTAGTTCCTACCCACGGGTTTTGCCCTTACTTTTCGAGCTTGCTCAGTTTTGCCCTTACTTTTTCCATCGAGGTCCCTCGAATGCCCTTTGACCATTTGACCAAAAATTTGAAAATTCATAACTAATTCATACGAACTTAGAAAAATGCAAATAATATATCAAAATGTTCAGATAAACATTACCTTTATGGGCATATCATTCGCATTCAGGACAAAAGCATCGTTTAAACTACCCAAGGTAATTAATGTTATTAACATTATTAAAAATAAATAGGTATAAACAATATTTTTTTAATGAATAAAAATTACATGCAAATGTAGGCAATGTTTTATGAACATCCTGATAACTTATTTGCATTTTCTGAGTTTGTATCAACTTGTTATGAATGTTCTAACGACTTTGACCATTATTTGGAAACTTCATAACAAGTTGATACGAACTCAGGAAAATGCAAATAAGGTATCAGGATGTTCAAAAAACAACACCTACATTTGCATATAATTTTTATTCACGAAAAAAATATTGTTTATACCTATTTATTTTAATAATGTTAATAACATTAATTACCTCGGGTAGTTTAAACGATACTTTTGTCCTAAATGCAAATGATATGCTCATAAAGGTAATGTTTATCTGAACATTTTGATATCTTATTTGCATTTTTCTGAGTTCGTATGAATTAGTTATGAATTTTCAAAGTTTTGGTCAAACGGTCAAAGGGCATTCGAGGGACCTCGATGGAAAAAGTAAGGGCAAAACTGAGCAAGCTCGAAAAGTAAGGGCAAAACCCGTGGGTAGGAACCAACTAGGGGTAAAAATGCAATTGTCCCATAAAGTAAATATAGCGAGTTTGGAAAAGTGGTGGTAGGAGTTGTGGAATCGTCCCTAGGTAATTGACTACTTTACTAGACCTGTAATCACTATTGCAATTCTATATGAGGGAGAGGCATAAGCTAACATACTTTCTCTACTTGGATCATATGCACTTATGATTGGAACTCTAGAAAGCATCCGCAACTACTAAAGATCATTAAGGTAAAACCCAACCATAGCATTAAAGTATCAAGTCCCCTTTATCCCATATGCAAACAACCTACTTACTCAAGTCTGTGCTTCTGTCACTCACGCCATCCACCATAAGCAAATCATAAATATATTGCAATCCCTACAGCGGGAATCCTTCATGCTTGCGCGACACGAAGGGCACAATAGGACAGCACAAATAATAAAACATGCAACTCAAACCAATCATAGCAATTAATCAATCACCGATAGGACAGCAAAAATCTACTCAGACATCATAGGTTGGCAACACATCATTGGATAATAATATGAAGCATAAAGCACCATGTTCAAGTAGAGGGTACAGCGGGATGCGGGAGAGTGGACCGCTGAATATAGATGGGGGGAAGGTGATGGAGATGTTGGTGAAGATGATGGAGGTGTTGGTGAAGATCATGGTGATGATGATGGCCCCGCAGCCTCCCGCCGCCACTCGGAAGCAAGGGGAGAGGGCCCCTTCTTCTTCTTCTTCCTTGACCTCCTCCCTAGATGGGAGAAGGGTTTCCTCCGGTCCTTGGCTCCCATGGCGTGGGAGGCGAGAGCCCTCCGAGATTGGATCTATCTTTTATTTCTACGCTCGAATTCTGCCTCGCACCGCTTCCTTTATATCCGATATCTCAGAATCTGATTGATTGAAACCTTTGCCCAGATCGCTTTCCAAAATTAGCTTTCTTGCGCCAAAGAAGGGCATCAACACGCTTTACGAGTGGCCCACGAGGGGGGGGGCACCCACTTTATGGGCGTGGCCCCTATCTCGTGGCCACCTCGGCATCGATCGCTGATTCTTCCTCCCAAAAATCACAAATATTCCAAAATAATTCTCCGCTCGCTTTTATCCCGCTTGGACTCCGCTTGATATGGGGTTTCGTGAAACATAAAACATGCAATGCATGTGAACCGCACCGCAATCGGATCAATATATTAGTCCCAAAAAATAGTATAAAAATTTGCCAAAAGTATATGAAAGTTGTAGAATATTGGCATGGAACAATCGAAAATTATAGATACGAGGGAGACGTATCAGCATCCCCAAGCTTAATTCTTGCTCGTCCTCGAGTAGGTAAATGATAAAAAAGATAATTTTTGATGTTGAATGCTACCTAGCATAATCTTGATCATATGTCTAATCATGGCATGAATATTAAGACACGAGTGCTTCAAAGCAATGGTCTATCATTTGACATAAAAAACAATAATACTTTGAGCATACTAATAAAGCAAGCATGTCTTTTCAAAACAAGAAGGCCAAAGCAAGCTTATCCCTACAAAATTATATAGTTTGGCCATGCTTCATTTTCGTCACACAAAATGCTCCCATCATGCACAACCCCGATGACAAGCCGAGCAATTGGTTCATACTTTTTAACGTGCTTTAGCTTTTTCAACCCTCACGCAATACATGAGCGCAAGCCATGGATATAGCACTATGGGTGGAGTAGAATATAATGATGGAGGTTATGTGGAGAAGACAAAAAAAGAAGAAAGTCTCACATCGATGCGGCTAATCAATGGGCTATGGAGGTGCCCATCAATTGATGTCAATGCGAGGAGTAGGGATTGCCATGCAACGGATGCACTAGAGCTATAAATGTATGAAAGCTCAACAAAAGAAACTAGTGAGTGTGCATACAACTTGCTTGCTCACGAAGACCTAGGGCATTTGAGGAAGCCCATCGTTGGAATATACAAGCCAAGTTCTATAATGAAAAATTCCCACTAGTATATGAAAGTGACAACATAAGAGACTCTCTATATGAAGAACATGGTGCTACTTTGAAGCACAAGTGTGGAAAAAGGATAGTAACATTGCCCCTTTTCTTTTTCTTTTTTCTTTTTTTCTTTTTGGGTGGGCTTCTTTGGCCCCCTTTTTTATTTAGGCTTCTTTGGCCTTTCCTTTTTTCCTTTTTTTCATGGGGCAATGCTCTATAATGATGATCATCATACTTTTATTTACTTACAACCCAATATTACAACTCGATACTAGAACAAAGATATGACTCTATATGAAGCTTCCGGCGGTGTACCGGGATGTGCAATGATCTAGCATAGCAATGACATAAAAAACGGACAAGCCATGAAAACATCATGCTAGCTATCTTACGATCATGCAAAGCAATATGACAATAAATGCTCAATTCATGTATATGATGATGATGGAAGTTGCATGGCAATATATCTCGGAATGTCTATGGAAATGCCATAATAGGTAGGTATGGTGGCTGTTTTGAGGAAGATATAAGGAGGCTTATGTGTGATAGAGCATATCATATCATGGGGTTTGGATGCACGGCGAAGTTTGCACCAACTCTCAAGGTGAGAAAGGGCAATGCACGGTACCGAAGAGGCTAGCAATGATGGAAAGGTAAAAGTGCGTATAATCCATGGACTCACATTAGTCATAAAGAACTCGTATACTTATTGCAAAAGTTTATTAGCCCTCGAAGCAAAGTACTACTACGCATGCCCCTAGGGGGATAGATTGGTAGGAAAAGACCATCGCTCATCCCTGACCGCCACTCATAAGTAAGACAATCAAAGAAACACCCCATGCTTCAAATTTGTCACACAACGGTTACCATATGTGCATGCTACGTGACTTGCAAACCTCAACGCAAGTGTCTCTACAATCCACAACCACCCACTAGCATGACTCTAATATCACCATCTTTATATCGCAAAACTATTGCAAGGAATCAAACATATCATATTCAGTGATCCACAAGTTTATGTAGGTTTTTATGACTAACCATGTGAATGACCAATTCCAGTCATCTCTCTAAATAGATATAAGTGAAGCAAGAGAGTTTAATTCTTTATACAAAAGATATGCCCATGCTCTAACAAATACAAGTGAAGCAAAAGAGCATTCTACAAATGGCGGTTTTCTATGTGAAGAGAAACAGGCAATCCAAACTTCAAATGATATTAGTGAAGCACATGAAGCATTCTATAAAGCCATACTCAAAAGATTTCAGTGAAGTGCAATGAGCATTCTATAAATCAACCAAGGACTATCTCATACCAGTATGGTGCATAATAGAAAAGTGAAAACTAAATGCAAAAGACGCTCCAAGACTTGCACATATCACATGAACGAAACAAATCTGGAAACATACCAATACTTGTTGAAGAAAGAGGGGATGCCTTCCGGGGCATCCCCAAGCTTAGACGCTTGAGTCTTGTTGGGGATATAACTCTTTGTGTAAGCCGCCCAGGAGGGGCCAGGTTACACAAAGAGGATTCGCCAGAGAGAAGCCCAAGGCCAAGCATGAAGATGGCGGTTCAATAAAGGGCTTAAGGCCCGCAGGCGACTTAAGGCCCGTTGTAATAAACCGCCGTAATTACATGACTTGTAACATAAGGTAGATTTAACTAGTCATCGAGACGGATACTGTTATAAGCCGGCCGGGACTCAGAAGCTGCTGTATGCCAACCCGTATATAAGGGGACGACCACCGGTAGCTTAGGGCAAGAAACAACTCATCGAGAGCCGCATAGCGATCTCGCCCTCGGTCATCGAAACATCAATACCAACCCAACTAGACGTAGGCTTTACCTTCACCGTAAGGGGCCAAACTAGTATAAAAACCTCTCGTGTCCCTTGTCCCGATTTAACCCCCTCAAGATTCCTAGTTGCGATGGCTCCACAACTAAGTCCTTTCACGAGGACATCTGACGTGACAATTCCACAACAGTTGGCGCCCACCATGGGGCCAGCGCACGGTGGATTTGAGTTCTTGAAGGGCAACTTTGAAGGGCTCAAGGGATACGTAGTGGGCCGGATGATCAAGAGTCGTCGCGGCAAGATCTACATCGACGACAAAGGCTGGCGTCCCGACGCCGGCTCAATTGAGTACGGATACTGGGTCCCCTTCGGTGGAATCCACGTCTTCATCGGCCGGATCGGTGAGCCGGGTCCTCAGCCGGACAACTGCACCGGCCTCGTCGAAACGGCTCAGCGTGTGAGGAAGACCCGGACTCAACCTGTTATGAGGCGTGCCTTCGTGGGCTGCATCCATAGAGAGGGACTTTCTGAAGGATCTGAAGATAGGGGTGAGACGGTCGTCCTCTCAGACGGTGATTCGTCCGCCGGTTCAACAGATTCGTTGTACCAAGTGCAAGACGGCGTGCTCGGGGGCTGTTCCGATGGCATCAGTATTCCGAACCCTTGTGAGCCACCAAGATGGGCAGGAGTCTTCATGGCTGGGACTCAGCCTGGCTCAAACTCTACAGCTACTGCGGCAGTAACGTCCGGGTTAGGAGCAGCCGAGGCAGGCGGCCCCGTGCGCCCACCGGCCCAGGTGCTAATAGACCTCATGGACAAGCTTACAGCCCTGTTAACCGCAACGGCTATTCTTGTGGATAAAGATGAGAATTACGCGGAGGTGGCACGGGTGCGTGAGGAAATAGCTCAGGCCAAGGAGGCCTTGGCAGCTGAGGACACTAGATTAGACGCGGAGCGAGCGGCTCTAGATGCCCGGGTACAGCGGCTGCAGTCGGAAGCTTACCAGCTCACAATGAGCTTGAACGCATCCAATGAGGTGATGAGGAGGAGACATCAGAAAACCCAGTCCCATTTACCTCCGAATTATGACCCTCGGGTTCTTTTTGCTACACCGGGAGCCGGCCCAAGTAACCCGCTAGATGCTAATCAGCTTATGACAGCCGGAACAGGAGGGCCGGCTCAGCCTCGGGAGATGGCACCACCTCATCTGAGCATGCCACCGCCGCGTTATGTGCCGATTCCACCGGGTCACTTTTCCAACCCCATGGAGAACTTAACCGCAGCTTCAACACGTTTGGCGGCTCTTCCCATGGACGGTGATGACCCTGCGGCAGTGGAAACCCGGAGGGTCAAAGAACTTCTCCAGACGGCCTTAGCTCAGCAAGAGACCTATTCTTACAGCTGGGACAGAATTCATTCAACTCCCCCGCCTTGGTTAGCGCCGCCTCACCAGAACCAGAGCCCGAGTTACAGCAGGCACATGGAGTAGGAAGCTTTGTCAAGCAACGCCCAATGTCGTAACCAGCCCGGCGGCTATAATCCGGTGCAAGATCAAATACGTCAGGAGAACGAGCGGGCGGCTCAGCTAGCGGCTCAACAAACGGCACATCAAGATTTTCTAGAGTATCCAACAACTTCCGTTGAGGCGGGAGTAGCCACTAGAACTGGTGGTGTTCCTTGCCTGGTTCCGGCTTTGCGTAATGTGCAGTTGCCCATGGACTTCAAGGGACCTCGAAAGGTGCCGAATTACACAGCCGACTTACAGCTCGGAGCTTGGATCGAAAGTTATGAGATGGCTATGGAATTATTAGAAGTCAGCGATGCAGTGATGGCTAAGTACTTCACCATGATGTTAGATGGAACAGCCCGGTCTTCGTTGAAGGGTTTGCCTCCCAATTCCATTGGTTCATGGGCAGAACTGAAAAGCCCGTTTCATCCAGAATTTCAAAGACACCTGTAAGCAGTCTATGTCAATTGTGGATTTGACGAATTGTAAACAGGAGGAAGGTGAATCTACGACTCATTGGGTACGCTGGGTCAAGGAGATAATACATTCATCTGACAAGATGGATGCCGGCTCTGTAGTCCTCATGTTGTTGAAGAATTGTCGTTTTGAGCCACTAAGGCAGAAACTGGGGCGCCTTAAGCGTGATTGCAATGATATGGGTACGCTGATGGCGGCTTTAGTCAAATATGCCGATTCTGATAGTACCAAGGATCCTGCGTGTGATGAGGAAGACCGGGAAGGGAAAGAAGAATGGCAATGGAAAGGGTCAGCAGCATAACCCGATGAATCAAGGAGGCAGTAAGCGTAAGGCGGACGGTAACCCGGAGTTTGTGGCCAATGCTAATGTGCAAGGTAACAATCAGAGACGTAAGGGTAAACCGCCTCGATCCGACTGGTCAGGCCCATCTCTTGAGCAGCTACTCAATGAGCCCTGCCCGAGACACGGCACCAGGGAGCGGCCCGCCACACACCTGTGGAAAGATTGTGTGATCATGAAGGCGTTTAAGAATTCCAACACCTATGATGGCCATAATGGGTCCGGTGGCGGTTCAGGGGCCAGTGGTTTTCATGGCCCGGGTAGCGGCTCAGTTCGCTTCGGGGACGTTATGAGGCTATAATCAATAACGACCGTCAAGGAGAGCAGCAGAACAATAACAATGGGTTATCGAGCAACCCAAAGCGGTTGAATGGTGGGCGACTAATGGTTTACCACTAGCTTATGCAAACATGACCAGAAGGTTCATAAGAGGGCTGTGAATTCTGTCGAGCCGGCAGTGCCCCGTTACTTGAGGTGGTCAGAACAACCCATTATGTGGAGTAGAGAAGATCACCCCCCACGGGTTGATAATCCGGGTCAGTTGGCCTTGGTGGTAGCACCTTGGGTTGGTGGATATAAATTCACTAAGGTACTCATGGACGGGGGTAGTAGCATCAATATCCTCTATTATGACACCTTTCGACGCATGGGGTTAACTAATAAAAATCTGAGGACGTCCAACACTGTTTTCCATGGAGTGGTCCCTGGTAAGTCAGCTTACCCAGTTGGCAAGATTGAGCTGGAGGTGGCCTTCGGAGACGAATATGACTCCAGAGCTGAGAAGTTGACGTTTGAGGTGGTCAAAATCAGGAGCCCATATCATGCTCCTTTTGGGCGGCCGGCTTATGCTAAGTTCATGGCCCGGTCGTGTTATGTTTATTTGCAGCTCAAGATGTCGGGTCACAAGGGCACCATCACTGTACATGGAAGTCGGAAGGTGGCGTTGGAGTGTGAAGAAGGCGACGCGGCTTATGCTGAGTCGGCCTGCACGGCGGAAGAGCTCAAATTTTATCAAGATAATGTTGACCCAGCGGATATGACCTTCCTAAAGAAACCAACTACAGAGCACGACCCGGCGTTGAAGTTTAAGTCGGCTGCCGAGACAAAGCTTGTTGACTTTACCCCGGGTGACCCTTCTAAGCGCTTCAAGATCGCAGCAATTTGATCCCAAATAGGAAAGCGCTACCATCGAAGTTCATCCGTGAGAACCGGACATCTTTGCATGGAAACCTTCCGACATGTCGGGTGTATCGAGGAACTCGCTGAGCACACTCTCAATATTGATCCAAAGTATAAGCCGGTCGTGCGCTTTCTTCGTGTTTTAACGAAGAGAGACGGAAAGCTATTGAGAGGAAGTCGCCTGCCTTAGCGGCGAAGTTTATCATTGAAGTTTTTCACCCGGAGTGGTTGGCTAACCCGGTGCTTGTCCTCAAGAAGAATGGCACCTGGCGGATGTGTGTGGACTACACGGACTTAAACAAGGCATGTCCGGCTGATCCCTTTGCTCTCCCCCGTATTGATCAAATCATTGATGCTACGGCGGGTTGTGAACGTTTGAGCTTTTTGGATGCTTACTCTGGTTATCATCAGATCAAAATGGCAGTTAAGGACCAGGAGAAGACAACTTTCATCACCCCGCTTTGGGGCCTTCATTATGTATCTATGCCGCTTGGACTCAAGAGTGCTCAGCGATTTATCGTAGATGTGTGCGAATCGTCTACACGATCAAATCGGGCGTAATGTTCACGCTTATGTAGATGACATTGTGGTGAAGTCCAGAGAAAAGGAAACCTTAATATCCGATTTGAAAGAGACCTTCGATAATCTCCAGGTTTATAAAATGATGCTTAACCTGGCCAAGTGTGTATTTGGTGTACCTGCAGGAAAGCTTTTGGGTTTTCTGGTATCAAACAGAGGCATTGCAGCTAATCCGGAGAAGATTAAGGCAATTACCTCTCTGGCTAAACCAGCATGCATCAATGATGTTCAGCAATTGGCGGGTCGTGTTGCTGCTTTAAGCCGGTTAGGTGAGAACGCCCTACCGCTATATCGGATGATGAAGAAAACAGACACTTTTGTCTGGAGTGATGCTGCTGATGCTGCCTTTGAAGACTTGAAGAGACAGTTGTCTGAACCGCCGGTTCTTGCGGCTCCCATTGATAGAGAGCCGTTGCTGCTATACGTGGCTGCCAATTCACGAGTCGTCAGCGTTGCCATCATGGTGGAGCGTAAGGAAACTGGCAAGGAGCATCCGGTTCAATGGCCGGTTTATTACATCAGTGAGGTGCTCATTGAGTCTAAACAAAGATATCCACATTGGCAGAGACTCGTTTATGGAGTGTTTATGGCCAACCGGAAATTGAAACAATACTTTCAAAGTCATCCTATAACTGTGGTAAGTTCTGCCCCTTTGGGAGATATCATCCAGAATAGGGAAGCCACAGGACGAGTCGCCAAGTGGGCCATCGAGCTTGGGCCTCATGATTTGAGGTATATGCCACATACTGCCATTAAGTCTCAGGCTTTGGTGGACTTTATCAATGATTGGACAGAATTACAGGCACCTGAGGAAAAGCCAGATAACACATATTGGACGATTCACTTTGACGGGTCCAGGCAGTTAGAAGGCTCGGGGGCTGGAGTGGTGTTAACTTCCCCTCGAGGTGACAAATTTTGTTATGTACTCCGGCTTATGTTTCCATGTACTAACAATGCAGCTGAGTACGAGGCCTTACTCCATGGTCTCCAAATGGCTAAGGAGATGAACTTAAGCCGGGTAAGATGCTTGGGCGACTCAGATCTCATGGCTCAACAGGTGTCAGGCAAGTGGGATTCCAAGGATCCCCTTATGGCGGCTTATCGACGTGAAGTAGATGCTGTGGCTGGTCACTTCAAGGGTTATCAAGTGGAGCACATTGATCGAAGGAAGAATGAGGCGGCTGATGCTTTGAGCCGGTTGGGATCCCAACGTAAGCCGGTGCCACCTAACACCTTTCTCAATATTTTGCATAACCCTTCGGTCAAGGTGCCTACCAAGGAAGAACTAGCGGTGCCAGACCCGGAGGCACAGGTGGTGGCGGCTCTTCACGTTATCCCGGATTGGACAGTGCCCTATTTGGCTTATATGACCCGGGGTGAGTTACCTGAGGATGAGACCTTGGCAGACAAATCGTCAGCGCCCAAATCTATGATTTATTGTTAACGGTGAGTTACATCACCTAAGTGTCACTGGGGCGTTTCAACGCTTTGTGTCCCCTACAGAAGGCCAAGAAATACTTCGTGAGATCCATGAAGGGGATTGTGGCCATCATGCCAGGTCAAAATCTCTTGTAGCCATAGCTTTTCATCATGTTTTCTATTGGCTGACGGCTCATGCTAATGCGGAGGATCTGGTCAGTAAATGTGACGGTTGTCAAAAGTTCTCACGACGAGCTCATGTGCCGGCTCAAGAATTGAGGATGATCCCAATCACTTGGCCATTTGCAGTCTGGGGGCTTGACATGGTTGGGCCTTTCAAGAGGTCTAAGGATAAAAAGACACATCTCCTGGTGGCAGTGGATAAGTTTACAAAGTGGGTTGAGGCAGAGCCGGTCAGTAAGTGTGATGCAGCCACGGCGGTTCAATTCATGAAAAAGGTGATCTTTTGTTTTGGTTTCCCACATAGCATCATAACTGATAATGGCACTAATCTCTCCAAGGGTGCCATGGAAGAGTTCTGTCAAAGAGAACATATCCGGCTTGATGTTTCGGCTGTTGCTCATCCTCAATCCAATGGTTAAGCAGAAAGAGCTAATCAAGAGATCCTGAAAGGTATCAAGCCCCAGCTCTTAGTCCCCTTATAGCGGACTCCGGGTTGTTGGGTTGAGGAGTTACCTTCTGTGTTATGGAGCATCAACACTATGCCTAACAGGTCTACAGGCTACACGCCTTTCTTTATGGTGTATGGAGCAGAGGCGGTCCTGCCAAGTGACATCTGGCACGATTCACCCCGCGTGGCGGCTTATGTTGAGGCTGACAATGAATAAGCTCGTCAAAACGCACTTGACTTATTAGATGAGGAGCGAGACTTGGCAATAGCCTACTCGGAGATTTATCAACAAGACCTGCGCCGCTATCACAGCCGCCGGGTTAGGAGCAGAACCTTTCAGGAAGGCGATTTGGTGCTCCGGCTCATCCAGGATCAGTCTAACATGCACAAGCTATCCCTGCCTTGGGAAGGACCTTTTGTGGTCAGCAAGAATCTGCACAATGGGTCATATTACCTCATCGATGTTAGAGAGCACAAACACTCACGTAAGTTGGAGGAGGAGACCCGCCGGCCGTGGAATATTGCTCATCTCCGGCCTTATTACACTTAAGCCACCGGCTTTCAGGATGTACATATTTTTTGCCAATGTATATATTATATAAAGAAATAAAGCAGGACCTCTGTCCTTTTTTACCCTCAAAAATCTATGTGTCTTCTTTATCAGTAGTGGAGACAACAACAGGAGCAGATCACATCTGAATCCGGCTTTCCCTTTGGACTGTCTTATGATCATATCTGAATCTAGCCATGGTCACTTGGGGGCTTCCTGTTCAAACATAGGTCGTATTTGAACCAAAGAGAACATAGCTGTCGATACCCACTTGATCGGCATACTGCCAAACCCACTTGGGGGCTTCTTGATCATATTTGAATCACAGCTTAACTCCTTTGGGTCTGACGTGGATCATATTCGAATCATCATCATTAAACAACTCTTATGTTAACTTGGGGGCTTCCTGTTCAAACATAGGTCGTATTCGAACCAAACAGAACATAGCTGTTGATACCCACTTGATCGGCATCGGCAAAGCCACTGGGGGCTATATGATCGTATCCGAATCTTAGCTTAACCCCTTTGGGACGGTTTTCTGATCGTATTCGAATCAGGAGCCTGTGAACATTGCTTATAAATATAATTACCTTAACTATCTTGAAACCTTTTTGAGGAGATGGTTCTTGATTCTTCTGGTTTAATATTAATCACCCCAGGTTCGTAAGTGCTAGGTAAAGCATCAAATGAGCCGGGAAGACTATCAAAGGGGTCACAGGTATGCTATTGTGATTATATTTTAAAAATAAACCGGCCTGTATATGATGTCTTCGAGTCTTGTTGCGGGTTATCAATACTCTATAAACCCCTGGCGCAGTAAACCGCCCAGAAAATTTTGCTTGTTTTATGTGCAGGATAAGGCAAAGCAAGTTAAACATCAAGGAAATACACAGTTAACGTAAGTCGGACAAATGTAGTGATGGCGGCTTACAAAAGTAATAAGCACCATAAACATGCGCGAGGGCATGACAAACATTAAGAAGTTTTTTCTATCCTATTACAAGACTCCCCGAGTCTGAATAAGTGAAGCATTGTTTTGGCAAGTTATAAACGCTCATGGCTCATTCCTTCAGCGGGCTTGAAGACTCCGGGTTATCCTTCTCCGCCTCTCCGTCGGTTGCTTTGTCTTGGAAGGTGGACGAGGCCCAGTCAATGTCGCTCAAGGCTTCAAATTCAGCCTCATCATCTATTAAACCGGCCGGGTCCACTTCAGGGACAATGGTATGCTTACGCGTTGGAGGGATCAGGCTGACTTGGTCATATGGAACATTTGGAATTCTCCGGTTCTCGCTATCATAGCCCGGCGAATACTTAGTAAGATCAGTATCATTCCAATAAGTGTCGCCAAGGGACGTACGACTTTGACACAGGCGGTGAAGTCTTGATCATCAAATGCAGTGCCATCCTCCTTCAGGCTTGGATATCCAAGAGAGAGATCAGCTAAGTCAAGTTCTGGCACCCATGTTGTCGGTGTCAAAACCGGTGGATCTCGGGTAGGGGGTCCCGAACTGTGCGTCTAGGCGGATGGTAACAGGAGACAAGGGACACGATGTTTTACCCAGGTTCGGGCCCTCTCGATGGAGGTAAAACCCTACGTTCTGCTTGATTAATATTGATGATATGGGTAGTACAAGAGTGGATCTACCACGAGATCAAGGAGGCTAAACCCTAAAGCTAGCCTATGGTATGATTGTTGTAATGTATGTTGTTCTACGGACTAAAGCCCTCCGGTTTATATAGACACCGGAGGAGGCTAGGGTTACACAGTAGTCGGTTACAATGGTAGGAGATCTACATATCCGATTGCCAAGCTTGCCTTCCATGCCAAGGAAAGTCCCATCCGGACACGGACGGGTCTTCAATCTTGTATCTTCGTAATCTTGGAGTCCGACGGATGATGATAGTCCGTTGTCCGGACACCCCTAGTCCAGACTCCTCAAGAGCCCTGAACCAGGCTTCAATGACGATAAGTCCGCGCCGCATAATGTTCGGCATTGCAAGGCGGGTTCCTCCTTGAATAATCTAGAGAAGATCATGAACACCAGGATAGTGTCCGCTCGCAAAATAAATTCCACATTCCACCGTAGAGAGAATAAAATGCACACAAGTCCAATCACGACGATTATGTGGCGTGGCATCACACCGCTACCAGGCTTTTACTTGAATCGTTTCTTATTATACCACCTCAAAGACGCTTAGCGGCGCGTTTCGGCATGTCTTGTCGAGCAGAGATCGTGTTCCCTTATTCGGGATTCTCATCAATACGGACGTAGGTAACCCAACCGCGCCATTGATGGTGGCGCTTGGGAGATAAGCGAGTTTTACCAGCCGGTAGGGGGACGATAGTTTTGTCCGCCTATATATAAGGGATAAGGATATACCTTCTCACCCACGCCTTCTTCCTCCTTTGCTTATCCATCTCCGCACTCAAGCTCTAACGCCTAAGTCACAAGATCTCGCCGACCTTCTCCGAATATGTCCGGAGCGGAGGCAAATGGTTGGCCTCCACCGCTAAGGAGGAGCACATCACCAAGCTGCGCAGCCGGATACCTCTCCGCGATATCGCGATCGGCCGCCCGACGAGGGGCAGCTCATCCCTACCCCGGGCCCCATGAGAGGGTCGCCTTCCTTCCCCACTTCCTCCGCGGATCGGGCTTTCCACGCACCCATTCGTCCGGGGCTCATATTTTACTATGGCCTCGATTTCCACGATCCGGCGCCAACTTCATCCTCAACATCTCGGCGCTTATCGTGCGTGGTGCGAGGCCTTCCTCGCATCCGCCCCACTTCGCCTGTGGCTCAAGACCTTTAACGCTGTCAAGGTTGTGAAGGGCACACAAGCGGAATGCGGAGGCGCCATGTTGGGTAAGTTGCCCAACGCCCTTTGGCTCGAATGGGCCTTCGTGGACTCCGCAAGGGGTGGCAATCGGGTGGTTCTACATCACCGAGCCGCGCGAGCCCACATGGGCGGCGGCCCCGAAGTTTAGATCTGGCATCCCCACGTAGCTCACCTCCCGGAAAGAGAAGGGCTTGTTGTGGGCAATCCGGGAGCCGACGGACTCGATCTTGCATCCAGAAGCTGGTGAGCAATAAGCTCAGGCTCGTCGACGTGGTCCAAGTCATGCTCAGCCGCCGGATTCTCCCATGCCAAGAACGGGCATTCAATCTATGGGAGTTCAATCCGGAACAGCACCAGGCGCTAAGCGGGCTCTTCGATACAACATATGAAGGCGCCTGGAGGGTGCTGTTTAAGGGCGCCGAAGCCCCCGCATCCGCGTCGGAAGATCGCGGATTTTGCTCGCAGCATCCAGCTGACGAGGTAAGTGATTCGACCCCTTTACGGGACACTTGTGGTAATCAAATTGATTCTAAGAGGGTTTCAATCACTCTTTTCCTTTGACAGGAATGGATGGAGAAGGCCGAGCAGCTCGTCAGCCCGCTCCCATGCCGAAGATCCAAAGAACGCCTGCCTAGCAGAGCTGCTGGTTCCGCACCGCACGTGGTGCCGAGAAGAAGGCCAAGAAGGTGGCCGGGACTCGAAAGAGTTCCTCAGAATCAAAGGCCCGACGACGAGGCGGACTCTCCCCGTAAGACGAGGAGGAGGAAGAAGACTCTCTCCCGGAGGAGGGAGAGAAGAAGAGGAAGGCTTCCCCAATAGGGGAGGTCAAGGGTCCAAGAGGGGAGAACTATCCCCGGACGGTTTCGCCAATACCACCGCCGGCGCAGGAGGAGGGTTTTAAGGGCCAAAGGCCCGCAAGATCGTAAGTATCCGGACCCCGATATGCAATTTCTTTTGTGTCGCGTAGTGTCCTTCTAATGCCGCATTCTGTCCGTAGTCCGGCCGATGATGATCTCCCCGCTTCATCGAGCGGGTCGTTGGCCTCGTCGGATGTGGATTCACTTCTGGCTGCCTCTACCCCCACGCCGACGAGGACGCCGAGGTAGGATCCCATAGAGGGACCCATCAGGAGGAGGCTCCGGAGGCGCCGTCAGGTAGCCTCCCGGACTTTGTGCCGGACTATACATCGGAACCCGCGGTGGTTCCAGAGTCCGGCAAGCGGCCCCTTCGAAAGAAGGGCAGGACCGTGACACCGGCGGCCTCCGTCCAGCCGGAGGCACCGGATAACCTGTTGGAGGCGCTTAAAGGCGCTTCCATCGAGGAAGAACACCGCACTATCATGAGTGCGGTGATTGAGAAGGTTCAGCTCGCTAAGAGTGGGCTGACCGAAGCCTGCAGCAGCCTTCTAACAGGCTTTGAGGTAAGAAGTTAAAATTATGTAATGTAATACCGCATAGACACTAGCCCCTGATGCTTAGTTCGGTGTTCGGAAAGAAAAGTCGGACTAAGGATCTAACAAGATATACGCAGGGTTGCCTAAAATATGTCAATATGGGTCTGCAGGCTGCACTGCTTTCCTCTGCCGCACTAACGGCGGAGGTTGACGTGCTGAAGAAGGATCTCGAGCGGTCCGAGCAAGAGCTCGGCCATGCAAAGAAGCAGCTCGAGGAAAAAGAAGGTGAGTAACACCTCTTTGAAAAAGTACCTTACAAAAAAGGATTTTGGTTGCAAATAAAATTAACAAGGATAATATGTGTATTGCAGGGGCCACTAACGAGGTGGCAGCCCTGAAGGATGCTTTGGTCCGCGTCGAACGCAAAGGCGGCCGCGGAACGGGCTGAGCAAGAAAAACAAGAGGCACGGGTGGCGGAAGTTCGGCAAGAGCTCCAGGCTCTCATGGAAAAGCATGAGAGTTTGGAGCATGACTCCAAGACTCGAGAGTCCGAGCTTGCCTCGGCTGTCGAAAGTGCCAAGTCCGCCAAGGCCGGGGCCCAGAGGGCCCTTCAGGAACTTGAGGACATAAAGAAGATAGCGGCGGGTAAGGCGTTTTTCATGCAAAGCAGGCATGTTAATGTGAATTACCGCATACTTACCCGAATTCGGAGCTCTCCAGGGGCGTTTGCAAATCTGTCGCGTAGTGCGTCTGATGCTGCCGCATTCTATCGTGGCGAGGAGGGGAGCTCGACGGAGATGGTCTTCTGGTCTCAGTACACTGAGGCCGGCCATCCGGTGCCCAAAAGCGACCAGCTGAAGCAGCTGGTCGAACTCCACAAGGTAGCTGAGGAGGCCATGAAGGGCCTGATAGTCCGGTTGTGGCTCGACAGCCATGCCTAGAAGCTACTTTGGCCTTGCGGCGGCTGGTGGATGCATGCCCTGTGCTGGATGTGGTCAAGCGCCCGCCTGTATTGAAGGCGCTGCCGGGCCCTTGCCCGCATAAAGGTGCAATGGGGCAAACCGATGCGAGAAGCTTCACGGATCCGCCGCCGCCGGCAAGGAGCATCGCACGCCGGAGCGGTATTATAAAGTTGTCTCAAGGGAGCTCGCGATATTGCGTATGAGTGCTCCCGAAATGTAATCTTTGAGTGAACTCGCTGTATTTATCCTGCGCGCCAAAACTTCGCTCATATGCGCCATGAGCAACGCTTGTTTAATTTAAAATATTACCTTCAGGCGGCCGCTTATAAAATCGAGAGATGGCAAGTCGTTGGCTTCAGCCCCAAGCCACGAAAGTGCTGGGGTGTTCGATAAACATGAGCACTCTTGTTCCCATTGTTGGGTCCATCGAGGAGGCGCCAACACAACGAACAAGGCAACCGGACTTATAATGCTTGAACACTCTCACTTAGCCATAGAATTCTATAATTTTAAATTTCGCGAATCCCGGTATTCGAAGACCAATCCGGGCCCTATCCACGCCTTCTTCAACATTGTCCGAACTTCGCCAAGCGCGTGAGTCTTTATGACCCAAAAACCTCTCAACAGCGACCGCCTCTCGCCTTATCATGCCGCCGTTTTAGCTTTCCATCGAGGCGTTAACCCGCTCAACCGGGCGCAATCGCAGTGGTTCTCCTAGTGCCACCTTAGCCGGCGAACGGAACGTAAGGCACCAAAACGTGGGAGCCGCAAACCCAACTATTGACCCAAGACATGATTCGAGCCGATTCATATAATGCTATAAGTTCGGGTGCCGACTTGTGAAAGTGTTCGGACTTTATCACACCATAAATTGGGGAATGAAGCCTCGGCGATTCAGCCGCACTAAAATATACGGGTGCAAGATGTCATGTAATGAACATATATATAAAAGGTAATGCAATTGCAAATAAAGAGGTGCTGCATTATTTATGAAAGAAAGTCTGCTAGTAGAGCGGACTGATACAAATAGTCCGGTAGGCAAGGGATTTGGACTAAATAAACATGTCCCCCTCCAGGGATAAGCTGCAGACTTGGTGTATATAATCGAATTTAATTCTCGTAATTGAGACCACCTGAGAGTTCATCGCGGCCTTCTTTAGTCCCTGACTATTGCATCATGAGTTCGGCGGGTTCGCCAACGGACAGGCTTCGCTTAACGGAGTCCCGTGTACACAAAGTAGTAAAAAGAAAAGAAGGGGGCACACTTGCGAGCCCCTCGGTGTGGTCTAGCCGCACTGGGTCTATTGTGATCGTGCCCTTTCCTCGCGCCCATGGTATTTCCAAAGCGTAATGATGTACGCGAGTGTTATTCTTGCGATCATGCGCGGCGAGGGTTGGCCGCATTACTACGCGGCTCGATCGCTTAGGTGGTCTTGGTTGGCATTACGCCGGGCGCTGCTTGCTGTGTCCGCCTTTGACCGCCGGACTTGAGAATTGCCTTAGAAGGCTGCTCAGATTTCGCCATGAGAGTCAGATGTTCCTCCGCTCGAGGGAGCGCCCAGATTCCCATTGACCGTGATGACTCCACGAGGGCCTGGTATCTTGAGCTTTAGGTATGCATAATGCGGCACCGCTGAATTTTGCAAACGCGTTCGTCTCGAAAGCAGAGCGTGATAGCCATCGCGAACGGGACTATGTCAAGATTAACTCTTCGCCCGAAATTATCCGGGATCCAAGACCACTTCCAGCAGGACCGAGCCTGCATAGCTTGGCTTCCACTCGGGATGACACCTTTAAAGGTTGTCTTTGTAGGTTTAACTCGGATGGGTCTATGCCCATTTTGGCGACCGTATCCCGATAAAGCAGGTTCAGTTGCCGCCGCCGCCCATCGGACTCGTGAGGTGAAATCCGTCGACGATTGGGTCTAAAACCACGCGCGAATCCGCCATGGCGATGCTGGTCGGATGGTCTCTTCGATCGAAAGTGATTGGACAAGAGGACCATGGATTGAACTTTGGGGCGATCGCTCCATCGCATAGACGCCCCTTAGAGCGCGCTTTCTCTCCCTCTTGGGTATGTGGGTCGCAGATATCATATTCACCGTCCGCACTTGTGGGGAGAAACCCTTCTATCCTCTTCTGCTCGGCGGTCGGGTCTCTTCCTCGCCGTCATTGTTTAGCCCCTTGTCATTGTTTTCGCAATTAACTTGCCGCCTGCTTGAACACCCAGCAATCTCTATTGGTGTGGTTAGCTGGTTTTCGAGGTGCCATGTATCCGCATAAGCGGTCGAGTATTCGGTCCAGATTGATGGACCCGAGTGGTTCTTTGAATGGCTTCTTCCACCGACCGGGTTTAGAGCTTCGAATCCGCATTGACCGCCAGATACTCCTTTATCGTCGCCAAGCACGCGGCGCTTTGTTTTTGTTTCGACGTGACTCTGCCGTTGTTGTCCTTGGTATCCGGACTGCCAGAATTTTTATGAGGTTGTTACTATGGCTAGCTAGCTGTCCTCTCCGCCGCAAAAGCGGTCATTAATGATGTGAGGGCTGCCATGGATTTCGCTTTTCCTGTCCCAGTGCCGGCTAGCCATTCGTCCCGGATGTTATGTTTGAAGGCTGCGAGGGCCTCGATCCGGACAATCGACGATTTGGTTTTTTCTTTGTCAAGAACCATGTCCGAATTGTCCGCCAATTCATCCGCCGCTGAATAATGTGGCTTAGGTCATCGGCGCTCGTGGTCGCACATACGCGTCCTCCGAAGTTGTCGAGGAATGCGGCTTCCGTGTCTTCCCAAAGACCCAATTGACTCTGCGGGCAAGCTATTTAGCCAATGCCGAGCTGGTCCTTTAAGCTTGAGGGAGATATTTGATGGCATGGAGATCATCACCGCGGGCCATATGGATGTGGAGAAGGTAGTCTTCGATCCACACCGCTGGGTCTGCTGTGCCATCGTAAGATTCGATGTTTACGGGTTTAAACCTTCGGGATCTGATGATCCATTACTTCGCGCTGAAGCATAGAGGGTGTGCGGCGCCTCAGATTGAGTAATATCACGACGCAGCTCGAGAGAGCGCCGTCGCAGTGTTCGCCCGCCGGGTTATTGTATCCGCGTGATAAGATTCGCCGTGGGTCGAGGGCGCCCACGTGATCCGTAGATGGATCTGGATTACCTCGCCTTTGTCCTCCAATATGTCTTGCAAGTCCGCTGCCCTCTTGGCTTCAGACTTTTGAGCGATGCCGGTACGGTCCCGGCTGGGGCCTGGATGCTTCTTCTGTCACGACCACGAGGTGGTCACCAGCCATATCGTCGCGCCGTGATGAAGGTATGTATGCTTCCTCCTCTAATTGGGGAGCAGCTTGTGTCTTGGGTAACTTTTGAGGGGCGCTCGAAGTTTATACTTTTCGTCGCGAGGACCTCGGTCCATCGATCGCCAAGAGGTCTTGATCAGCTTGGAGCTGTTATCGCTTTAGACTGCTTTTGTCGTGGCGATAAGCCCGCGCTTGAAGCGCTCTTGTTCGATGGGATCCTCAGTACGCATTTAATTCATCATCGCTGAGGATTGCTTCGCCTTCGAGGGAGGCATATAGTTATCATCCTCAACCTTCGTCCGCCGCCTCGTGGGGCTTGCTTCGATCCTCCTGCGCCGAGTCTTGCTAGAGGGGATTGTCTTCGCACTCTCCGAGTATTATTATCTCCCGTGTCGGAATCTCCATTCTTGCTGTGGCGGATTTAGAGCGGCGCCACGACGCCGGGCGCTTGGGCTGCTTTTTAGAGAATCTGCCTCACGCTTCTTCGCCATCCCCATCTTTTGGGGTGTCCACCATATATATGTCATATGACGAGGTGGTCTTCCAAAGGCCTCGTAGGCGCTGGTTCTCGCTTCGCCTCCGCATCGCCGCCCATAGCGCCCATGTCGCCGAGTCATAATCTAGCATGTCGGTTAAATCTCGGCGCTGGCTACAAAGTGGGTGGTGGGTGGGCTTTGATTTTCTTCGCCGTCTGCATTTCAGCCCTCCCGCCATAGTCCGCCAGACTCTCCGAAAACGAGAGATGCTTTAGTGAATTCAGGATATCGCCAAAAGGCGAGTATTGAAAGATGTCCGCGGCGGTGAATTTATAACCGCGCCAATCCGGATCGATTGGTACGGGCGCTGGAGGTTCGAGTCCGGCGAGAGTCCGCGCCGGAATCACGAAGTTTCGAGGGACGAGATCGTGTTCGCTCCATCGCTGGGATGTTAAAGCCCCTGTGGCGCATCTATCCACCGACCGATATGGGCGATCGGCTCCGTTAATGGCCGAGCGATCCGGTGCGCCACCAGTGACACCGCTCGCGGCAGAGCTAGATCATGCCCGCTGCCACAAAGGCGGCGCGCTTTGGCTGTGACTCGAGTCCGTCAAGATCAAGTCTCCGCGGCATCGCCGTGAAGTTTAAGCTTCGACCGACCGACGGCCAGGGCGAAGCTTCGTCTGCTCCAGATGGCCAAGAGAATTGGCCAGCAAGGCGGCCGCCGAATATTTAAGATCTGTCCGGGAGAAAATTCTCGCCAGACAGCGTTGTTGGTTGAAGATGCCATCAAGCCTATCGGTGACGCATACGAGGAACTCTCAATGAAAGCACCAATGTCGGTGTCAAACCGCGGATCTCGGTAGGGGGTCCCGAACTGTGCGCCTAGGCGGATGGTAACAGGAGACGAGGGACACAATGTTTTACCCAGTGTTCGGGCCCTTTCGATGGAGGTAAAACCCTACGCCCCGCTTGATTAATATTGATGATATGGGTAGTACAAGAGTAGATCTACCACGAGATCAAGGAGGCTAAACCCCAGAAGCTAGCCTATGGTATGATTGTTGTAATGTATGTTGTCCTACGAACTAAAGCCCTCCGGTTTATATAGACACCGGAGGAGGCTAGGGTTACACAGAGTCGGTTACAATGGTAGGAGATCCACATATCTGTATCGCCAAGCTTGCCTTCCACGCCAAGGAAAGTACCATCCGGACACGAGCCGGAGTCTTCAATCTTCTATCTTCATAGTCTTGGAGTCCGGCGGATAATGATAGTCTGGCTGTCCGGACACCCCCTAGTCCAGGACTCCCTCACTCGCCATCCCCGTCTTTTGGGGTGTCCACCATGTATATGTCGTATGACGAGGTGGTCTTCCAGTGCCCTTTAGGCGCTGGTTCCTGTTCATCTCCGCATCGCCGCCCATAGCGCCGATGTCTTCGGAGTCGTAGTCTCAGCATGTCGTTAGATCGCCGACGGGGCTACAAAGTGGGTGGTGGGTGGGCTCAATTTCTTCGCTGTCCGGTATCTCAACCATCCTGGCCATAGTCCGCCAGACTCTCCCGATAACGAGAGATGCTTTAGCGACTCAGGATGTCGCCAAAAGGCGAGTATTGAAGATGTCCGCGCGGTGAATTCCATAACCGCGCCTAATCCGATTCGATTGGTAGGGGCGGAGGTCCGAGTCCGCAAGGAGCCCGCACTCGGAATCACGAAGTTTCGCGAGGGACAAGATTAGCATTTGGCTCCATCGCCGTGGAAGTTGAAGCCCCCGAGGTGGTGTCCATCCACCGATCCTCGATCTGGGCGATCGGCTCTGGACTAAAGGCCGAGGCGGATTCGTGTGCGGCCACCAAGGCACTGTTCGGCGGCAGAGCTAGATCATGCCCATCATAACAAAGGCGGGCGCTTGGCTGTGGCTCGAGCCCGCCGAGGATCAAGTCTCCGCGACGCGGCCGTGAAGTTTAGATTTTCGAATCGACTCGACGGCCAGGGCGAGCTCTCGATCTGCTCCAGATGGCTAAGTAAATTAGCCCGCAGCGCGGCCGCCGACATTTAAGATCTGTCCGGGAGAAAAGTCTCACCGACAGCGTTGTTGGTTGAAGGTGCCATCGAGCCAATCGGTGACGACACAGAGGAACTCTCAATGAAAGCACCAATGTCGGTGTCAAAACCGGTGGATCTCGGGTAGGGGGTACCAAACTGTGCGTCTAGGCGGATGGTAACAGGAGATAAGGGACACGGTGTTTTACCCAGGTTCGGGCCCTCTCGATGGAGGTAAAACCCTACATCCTGCTTGATTAATATTGATGATATGGGTAGTACAAGAGTGGATCTACCACGAGATCAAGGAGGCTAAACCCTAAAGCTTGCCTATGGTATGATTGTTGTAATGTATGTTGTCCTACGGACTAAAGCCCTCCGGTTTATATAGACACCGGAGGAGGCTAGGGTTACACAGAGTCGGTTACAATGGTAGGAGATCTACATATCCAGACACAAGCTTGCCTTCCACGCCAAGGAAAGTCCCATCCGGACACGGGACGGGGTCTTCAATCTTGTATCTTCATAATCTTGGAGTCCGGCGGATGATGATAGTGCGGCTGTCCAGACACCCCCTAGTCCAGGACTCCCTCACATGCCTTTGCCTGGCTTAATGCAGCCACGGCTCCGGCTCTTGAAGATGCCCACCTTAAATCCTGAATTCGTTGAGGTAACACTGCAAGATGCTTCAGCACATCTTGTAGGAGGTGGGGAGTGGTATTTGATAAGGCCACAACGGCCAAGGCACGTTGTGACCCGGAGTACAGCTGCTCCACTAAGGTGTAAACCGCCTTAAGCTTGATCAACATGTTTTGCTTGAGGTTGGTACTCCTGGGGCCTGTATGTTCACAAGCATAATAATGAGCCGGAGATAACCATTCAATTGTCATTGGAAGATTACAAGGCTTGAGGTTTTGCACAGTAACTTACCGAAGATGGCTGAGACCATTTGGGATATCTGCCGTTTCAAGTCAGATAACTCAGTTGTTGCCTCTGCAAGAGCTGTTTCTGCCGTCTCGGCCCGAGTCACCAGTGAAGTTTTTTCATCAGCCCAGATTTTCTTCTCTGACTCAAAATTTTGCCTCAATTTCTCTTGTTCAGAGACACTGAATTCAAACTTGGAGTTGGCTTTCTGAGTTTCAAGCTCTTGAGCTTTCAGCTAGCTCTTCAGTCATCAAGCTCCGATTCAAATTGACTTATGGTGGCCTGTATTGGTATCAGGTTATGGTAAGAATCATGGTAAGGTAACATGTCAAGTCCCAAACATTTTACAAGTAAAGATACTTGGCACTTGGGGGCTAATGTATGCTTAAAGAATATTTTAACCTACCCTACCGAGTCATACATATTAAGTCTCAAGCACTTTACAAGTAAATATACTTGACACTTGGGGGCTAATGTGTAACGCAATTTCAAAGTCTCATGCTATCTCCGGGTTAAATATATTCACTTTAAACCGGACAAACTAACAGTAAGTAGATTTCTAAGTCTACAACATATTCATTCATAAGCAATAGACTTGGGGGCTGGTACAGTAAGTAAGATTCAGGAAAATAGCATAAATTATACCTCAGATTTGTGTTGTATTTGTTTCACCATGTCAATTTCCAGGTCACGACTACTATGCACTTGGTTCAGATAGCCCGAGACTATATCACCAATGCTTAAGTGAGTATAGTCAGTGATGTCTTGTTTGGATTTTAGACGTTGGGCAAACTCTTCCTTGGCAGTGCATTGGGCAAGAACAATAGGCCGGCCCGGTTCAACAAATTGACTCTTCAGATATTCAACTTCCAGGTCAGTTGTCTTGGCCGGGCTAGGAGCTTCCGGGTTATCAGAGTTGTGGATAACATCTTCAGCAGGGGTCGGTTGGCACCGAATATCGGTCGGCTCAGCAGCGTTGATGGGTGGAGCTATCAGGAGCGGACAAGTCAAGCGCTGGCTCAGTGACAACCGGGTCTTGGGATGGCTTATTTTTCTGTGCCCTCCTGCTGGGCTGCACTTGCATACTGTCAATAAAGTAGAAGGATGAGTATTAAAGCATAAGTATGGAAAAACCCAAAGTAAGAAAGGTTACATTACCCGGGAGCTGTTTTGAAAGCCGGCATGTTTGATTGCATAGACTCGTCAGAAGAAGGAGAGGTATCCTGATAATTGGAGTCAGATGAATCAAGAGGTTGGTGAATGAAACCCGCCAAAGGTAAAACAGAACGTAAATCGGAGATAACCTCGGTCCGACGCTTCCTAGTTACATCGGGTAAGCCGGAGGAGAGTTCTGCATCTTGATTGGCCCGAGTCTGCCTCTGGTTCTCAAGCTGTTGTTGCTTCAAAAGAAATTGAGGATCTTGGTAAGCTAGAGGATGTGAAAATCTTACTTTCCGGGTCACCCTTCGGATTTTTTGCTTTGGCAGAGGCTCTGAGTCGGAGGAGATTATAGTTACCTCTTCATCAATTGCTTGACTGTTCCCTGTATCCTCCTGAAAGGATAGAATGTCAGTAAAATAACAACAAAGGAGTTAAGAAAATCAAAGGATTACCTCTTCATCATCTGAAGAAGAGTCATCCAATTTAAACATATCGGAGGCGTTGGGTTTCTTCTTCTTTTAGGTGCCCGTCTTGGCGGCCTTCCTTTCGGTTTTCTTGGCTACCCAGGCTTGCTTGGCAGCCTCGTGGTCATATTTGACCTTCCAGAAATTATCACCGGACTGTGGAAAAAGGTAAGGAATCATAAGAACAAAGAAGGTATAACATGTTAAGGAGTATTCATTAAGATTGGTAACTCACTGCAGGGGCCGGGTTCTTCTTGCAAAAGGGAAGTAAGCCAAAGGCATTGCTAGTTACAGTGCCCTCCTTTAGTAGTGACTGGGTTGTAGCATCTACCACATCATCTGGTAAGTCGTCAGGGCTATGACGCATTGGATCATCCTTCTCGCCTGTGTAAGTACACATTAAGCCGGAGCGGCGACTTAATGGTAGTATTCGCCAGGTGACCCAGACTCGAACCAGATCGATGTCGTTTAACCCGTTTCCTAAAAGAGCTTTGATCTTTTTGATGGTGGGATTGAGAGGCAGGCGCTCAACAACGGTCAACTTATCCGCCAGCGGATGGTTGGATTCAAGGCGCAGGGCACGGAAGCCGGGCAAAGGCCTCTCATTAGCCGGTGAGGTGTCTTGACAAGGAAAAAGACAATCTCTCCGCCGATGGATTGAGATGCCGCCAAGCTCAAGACTAGGCCCGTTGGCACGTTCATTCTGCCGGTTCAAGTAAAAAAGTTCTCTGAACAAAAGCAGACTTGGTTCCTCTCCCAGGTACACCTCGCAGAAGACTTGGAAATTACAAAGATTTGACACGGAATTGGGTCCAATGTCTTGAGGTCTAAGATCAAAGAAATTCAAAACTTCTTTGAAGAATTTTGAGCCGGGAGGGGCAAATCCCCGATTCATGTGATACGTGAAAACTATCACCTCCCCTTCTTTGGGTTGAGGCCTCTCTTCAGACGGGTCAGGGTCACGATAAGACATGACCTCCTTTTTTGGCAGGTGACCAGACTTCACGAACTCAGCAAGTTTACTCTTAGTAACTGTGGATGGGACCTAATTATAGGTTACAGGGGCCTTGGCCGCCTTAGGTGCCATGACAACAGTTGGCCTATTACAAAATAAGAAGATCCGGTTCAATTTTAACCCGGGAGAAATATCGTAATTGTTCAAGGTGGCGGCTTAATGAGGGGCCTAATGATATAAGGGTGACTTTGCAACAATATTTAAGCCGCTACAAGTATCAATATTAGTTCAAAAATCTTAAGGTTATGAGAAGCAAGCAAGGCTCACAGAGCAGTGTTATTTATTTAAGCCGGACACCTGGATAGTTGTGTTTAAGGGCATTTAACAGAAGAAGTTTTCCGGGTGATAAAAAAAGGTTTCATAATCTTCTGCTAATATTTGAGATCAAAGGTCTGTTCTGATAAGAAAATTTTCTAGACCTAAAAACTGACGCAGACGTGTTCATAGGCTCGAATGAGGCTTCTATGCGACAGAAAGGGGTTCATTTGCATTTCAAAGTAGGTGCAAAACATCTACCGCATCAGTTTTATCATCTTCAAGATCAAGAAGAGCGAGGATAATGAAATCTATGAAAGAAAGCTATTGAACCACGAAGAACTTGAAGAACTCGAAGGCCTTAATGTAGATCTAAGGAGCAGGAAAGGGGAGACTTACCGATGTAAGGTTGCCGCGGAAGGGTGTCGCATTTTTCTGGTCCAACCAGGTTGATGCAGCGGCCTGAGTTGGGGAAGACAAGGAGATCTGCGGCGGCGGCGGCGGAGCTCGAGTGGTAGAGAGGAGGCAAGAGGAAGAAGACGACTGGAAGGAGGAGAATGGGAGACCTAGGTCGCGCCTATTTATAAGGAGAGGATAACTGAGATGGCACAGGAAACGAGGAGATAAGAATTATTATCCAGCGGCCCAGATGCCTCGATTTTCAGAACAGTCAATAAAAGCAGAGATCCGTTGAAGGATACGGTGGAATAGAAAAGGAATTTAAGAAAGGATGATGTCACGCCGGGTTAACACGGATCCAGAAGATGACGTCATGGCGGGTTAAAGAAAACCTCTCAGATAGTCGTAAGATCAAGATTTATTCTTTAAAGGTATTTTTAAGATTGACTTGAACAGGTTCAAATCAATCTGGGGCCTAATGTTCGGGATATAACTATTTGTGTAAGCCGCCCAGGAGGGGCCGGGTTACACAAAGAGGATTCACCAGAGAGAAGCCCAAGGCCAAGCATGAAGATGGCGGTTCAATAAAGGGCTTAAGGCCCGCAGGCGACTTAAGGCCCATTGTAATAAACCACCGTAATGGCATGACTTGTAACATTAGGTAGATTTAACTAGTCACGGAGCCGGATATCGTTATAAGTCGCCGACTCAGAAGCCTGTATGCCAACCCGTATATAAGGGGATGACCGCTAGCGCTTAGGGCAAGAAACAACTCATCGAGAGCCGCATAGCGATCTCGCCCCCTGGTCATCGAAACATCAATACCAACCCAACTAGACGTAGGCTTTACCTTCACCTTAAGGGGCCGAACTAGTATAAAAACCTCTCGTGTCCCTTGTCCCGATTTAACCCCCTCAAGCTTCCTAGTTGCGATGGCTCCACAACTAAGTCCTTTCATGAGGACATCTGACGTGACAATTCCATGACAAGTCTCCTTGAATATTTACTTGGGGTTCCTTGGGCATCCCCAAGCTTGAGATCTTGCCTCTCTTCCCTTTCCTCATATCGAGACCTCCTCGATCAAACACGTCATCCACACAAAACTTCAACAGAAAACTCGGTAAGAACCGTTAGTATAATAAAGCAAATCACTACTCTAAGTACTGTTGCAAACCAATTCATATTTTGTTTTTGCATTGTGTCTACTGTAATATAGCTTTTTCATGGCTTAAACCACTGATATAAATTGATAGTTTCATCAAAACAAGTAAACTATGCATCAAAAACAGAATCTGTCAAAAAGAGAACAGTCTTTAGCAATCTGAACATTCACCATACTTCTGGTACCCCAAATATTCTACCAAAATTATGAAATATAAACAATTTGGATAGAAAGACAGTGCAGAAGGAATCAGAACCATTTGACTTTCTAGTTAAAAATGTAAAATCTCGCACTACAGCCCAAGTTTCTGTCCTGCACCGTACAAACCAACAAGCATTGTAAACATCCTAAAGGCAAACCTTAGCACATTATTTTTATAATACAAAGGAATTGTACAAGGGGATAATTATGTTTGATGAAAAGTTTCTGTAATCAAGATTCACAAAGTTTCTGTGAGCATGAACAAAGTTCAAGGAGCTCTCCCACTTCAACAATGCTTGTCTCTCTCACTTTCACTTTCCTTTTTGAAAAGTTTTGGGTTCCCCTCTTTATTTTTTTGTTTTTAGACTATACAAAAGTACTCAACAGAAATAAATGACTCTCTAGAACTTCCGGGTTGTTTCCTTGGCAACGCTTTCTTTAAAGCCATTAAGCTAGGCATATAGTGCTCAAGTAATGGATCCACCTGGATCCCAAGGTATATCAAAGCCAATTTTAATTAACAATGATTTGTAATTTAGTAGTGAGCACAAAGTAACATAAATCAAGCAATGACGAAGTCTAACTCTCTTCCTATGCATTGGCATGTCATAAAAGAACAATTCATGCACACCAAGTAAAGGCCAATGCATAGTATAAACAGTTTCTTGCAATTTCATAGTGTGGGAAACATAGAGAGGTGGACATATAGTTCCTCTCTCATAATAATTGCAAGTAGGAGCAGCAAGCACATGCATATCACATTCATCAAAATTATCATGTGCAACGGTAAAAGGCAACCCATCAATATAATCCTTAGTAAGCACAAACTTCTCCGATATAGTGTAGTTGGGAGAATTCAAAAAGATAATAGAACTATCATGCGTGGGTGCAATAGCAACAATTTCATGTTTAACATAAGGAGCGATAGCAAGTTCATCTCCATAAGCATAATTCATATTGGCATCTTGGCCACAAGCATAGCAAGCATCATCAAAAAGGGGTAATTCAAGAGAATCAACGGGGTCATAACAATCATCATAGCAATCATCCTTCGGTAAGCACGAAGGGATATTAGACAATGTATGACTTGAAGAGTTACTCTCATTAGAAGGTGGGCACGGGTAGCTAATCCGCTCTTCCTCCTTTTGTTCTTCGCTCTCCTCATCATTTTTTTCATCCAATGAGCTCACAGTTTCATTAATTACTTCTTCCATAGACTCCTGCAAAATATTAGTCTCTTCTTGGACAGCAGAGACTTTCTCAATAAATGCATCAATATTTTAATTGTATTCATAATTATTATAACAATATTTAAGTATAGCAAAATTTTCAGGTCTATAAACTGAATCATCAAAATCATCAAACTCTTTAAACATAGATTCAATCTCATAAGCACCCATAAAAGCAACAAATTCTTCTATTTGTTCCACATCATAGTAATCATACACACCATTAGCATAAGAAGCTATGGTTTTATTATCATTAAATTCGCATGAAAAGGGAAGGTGTGGAGCCTTCATCCTAGAGCAACAAGTATAATCATATCTCAAGCATAGTTGCCTAGCATACCAATACAACATATAAATTTGATCCCATAATAGTTTCCCTTTTTGTGTCAAGCGGTAATCCCTAAAGTATTCACGTTGATCCAACGTGTCTCCCATAACAAAATTGAATGGGGTTTTCTCAGGATTATCAAAGTAGTACATAATATCTTCAACATAACGAGCATCGAGGCTTTTAGGAGGTTCCCCATCTCCATGAGTAGCAAGTAAACCTAATTTTTTTGGTTTTTCGTGTTCCATGTCCATAATTAAAGATAGAGAACAACTTAGAACAACAAATAAAAATTACTTAGTGATAAAGCAAACAAGCACACACGAGAATATTCACCCCATGCTATGACTCCCCGGCAACGACACCAGAAAAAGGTCTTGATAACCCGCAAGTATACGGGATAATTGTAGCCTCTTTCGATAAGTAAGAGTGTCAAACCCAACGAGGAGCTAAAGGTAGAACAAATACCCTCTCAAGTCCTATCTGCCATTGATACGACTCTACGCACACTTAGTGTTCGCTTTACCTAGAACAAGTATGAAACTAGAAGTACTTTGTAGGTGTGATAGGATAGGTTTGCAAGATAATAAAGAACACGTAAATAAAAGCTAAGGGCTGTTTAGATAAAGATGCAATAAAGTAAATATAGCAAGTGTGGAAAAGTGGTGGTAGGAGTTGTGGAATCGTCCCTAAGTAATTGACTACTTTACTAGACCGGTAATCACTATTGCAATTCTATTTGAGGGAGAGGCATAAGCTAACATACTTTCTCTACTTGGATCATATGCACTTATGATTGGAACTCTATCAAGCATCCGCAACTACTGAAGATCATTAAGGTAAAACCCAACCATAGCATTAAAGTACCAAGTCCCCTTTATCCCATACGCAAACAACCTACTTACTCGGTCTCAGGCTTCACACTCACGCCACCCACCATAAGCAAATCATAAACATATTGCAAACCCTACAGCGGGAATCCCTCACGCGTGCGCGACACGGAGGGTACAATAGGAAAGCACCAATAATAAAAAATGCAACTCAAACCAATCATAGCAATTCATCAATCACCGATAGGACAACGAAAATCTACTCAGACATCATAGGATGGCAACACATCATTGGATAATAATATGAAGCATAAAGCACCATGTTCAAGTAGAGGCTACAGCGGGATGCGGGAGAGTGGACCGCTGAATATGGATGGGGGGAAGGTGATGGAGATGTTGGTGAAGATGATGGCGGTGTTGGTGAAGATCGCAGTGATGATGATGGCCCCCAGCGGCGCTCCGGCGCCACCGGAAGCAAGGGAAGAGGGCCCCCCATCTTCTTCTTCTTCCTTGACCTCCTCCCTAGATGGGAGAAGGGTTTCCCCTCTGGTCCTTGGCTCCCATGGCATGGGAGGGGCGAGAGCACCTCCAAGGTTGGATCTATCTCTGCTTCGCTTGTGGAATTCTGCCCGCACCGCTTCCTTTATATCCGAGATCCAGAATTCGATTGGATTGAAACCTTCGCTTAGATCGGTTTCCAAAAATAGCTTTCTTGCCAAAGAAGGGCATCAACCGCCTACAAGGCCCACGAGGGTGGGGCGCGCCCACTTTATGGTTGGGCCCCTATCTCGTGGCCACCTCGGGCATCGATCACGCTGATTCTTCCTCCCAAAATCACAAATATTCCAAAAGAATTCTCCGTCTGCTTTATCCCGCTTGGACTCGCTTGATATGGGGTTTTAAGTAAACATAAAACATGCAAAAGACAGAACTGCACTGGCAATCGGATCAATATGTTAGTCCCAAAAATAGTATAAAAGTTGCCAAAAGTATATGAAAGTTGTAGAATATTGGCATGGAACAATCAAAATTACAGATACTATGGAGGCGATCAAAGACAGATGCCGCTGACCAAGGCGAAGCTTGAGGGCTCAGCAGCTGCCTTTGGTGTCCCCTCCACCGTGAGGACACCGCTGGTGCTGCATCTTCATGAGGTTGTATGTCTGGTGAGTCGCCACCATAAACTTGGCAAGGCCGGGTACCCCGGGATGGCGTTGTATGGCAGGTCGATCCTGGCGATGTCGAAGTTGATGAGTTCGGTGCGGTAGTTGTCGCGGGTCCCGAAGGTGACAGGGAGACGGATCTGCCCCAGGTGGCTGGTGGAGCCGCTGCCGACCCCGGAGAAGGGCTTGGTGGGGCGTAGCCGGCTGGGGGGCACGTGCAGCAGGCCGAATGTCTCCGCAGGGAGCACGTTGAGGCCGGCTCCACCATCGAAGAGGGTCTTGGTGACCACCACATTCCAGATGGTAGGGGTGCAAAGCATCGAGAGCGCGCCCGCTCCCGTCATGGTGACCGGATGATCCTCGGGGCCGAAGGTGAGGTCGTCCTTGGGCGCCGCCGAGCCCGGGGGAGCCCCCGAGCATGCCTGAGCGGCACTTACTTGTTAGTAGAACTGTTTGATGTGGCGGTCAGAAGGCGGTGCCTGCGAGCCACCTAGGAGAGCTACGAAGATAGGGGCACCGATGCCGCGTAGCGTGCGAGGAAGAGGCCACACAGCTCTTCCTAGGAGGCCACAGAGGTGTCGTGGGAAACAAGCACCTATGGGGCAGGGCCCCTTTTCGGTCCGGCAGGGAGCGGAGGGCGCACGAAGAGCAGATCGAGGTGAGGCACGCGAGGGATTTTACCCAGCTTCGGAGCTCTCCGGAGAGATAAAACTCCTACTGGTGCTTTGTGTTTCTATTCTGTTCTTGTTCGAAAGCGTGGGTGTGTTGTAGTTTCGAGTGAGTCGAACCCCCTCTACGTGCGCATGGGCCTCCTTTTTATAGGCTAAAGGGGTCACCGACAGGTGGCAACACAGAGAGGGGTAAAAAAGTAAAAAGAGGGGTTGGTACAACCGCCATCTACAGTGCCCCCTACCTAACTCTGACGGCAGGGGACAAGGGCACTTAATGCCCGTCCGGTCGCCCAAACAGTGCAGGAAATGACCGTTAGGGGCGCCACCGATCGCCATGATGGCCTTCTCGTCATCTCCACTTGCCACCGACCGCTATTGACAGTTTACCCGCCACGCGCTCGAATGATCCTGCGGCGACACGTCGTCGGATGCGCTGGAGCGTGGGTGCAGAGTGATGGCTTCGCCATGGCAAGCGCCTTGCCGCGGTTGTTGTCTTGTCGCACGAGCAAGCTTGTCGCTCGCTGGGTCTTGCCGGGACGCGCGGTGCGTCGTGACAAGTCTCTTGAAATGCCTTGGTTGGCCCTCCTGGCAAGCTCCTCTTGCCGGGGTCTTGTCCTTGCCGGCAAGCTCCTCTTGCCGGGGCTTTGTCTTCACAGTTAAACACTTTGTTCTTGAATGGCATCAATAGGAATGGCGGAGGATCTTGGCGACGCTCGCAAGCCTTGCCGCTGACGCCGCGATCGCCTTATGCACAAGTTCGATACTAAGGTACCCCTACTTTAGTACACCGACAGAGCCCCCGGCTCGGGCTATACACGGTGCCGAAGCGCTGTTGGGCCAGGCCCAAAACAAGGCACGGGCACACGCGGCCTGGGTCCACACCAAATCTAAAACGGTATCCGCCAAGGCCCCAGAACAAGACGCCAAACGCGCGCCGTGGGAGAGATCGGGCAATTTTAAATCCAGAAATGCGTAACGCTCACCTCCTCTTTATAAGCAGAGAAACAGGGTCGCTCCCCACCTTCGCCACTTGCGGTTTCTTCTCGAAAGCTCCACCGCCCTCCGCTTCCTAAGCCGAAGAGAGCAGCGCTCCGCCGCCGTCAGCCGCTGCCGCCACTAACGCCCGCCCCCCACCGCTTCCGCCATGGCTCAAGACCGGAAGAGCGCTGGTCGACCGAGGCGCTATGGCTCGAGGTGCCGCGCAAGGAGCAGCACTTCGAGCTCACCCCAAAGGCGCCATGGAGGAGTTCTATCTCTTCCGTCGATGGAGACGCGGCGATCCGCAAGACGCCGGTTTCTCCGCCAAGCTTCCACCTCAAGCGGTGCCCAAAAGGGTACCATTTCTTTACAAGAGCCTTTATTATGGCTCTGCCCGCCTTTTCCGATTTCTTCAGGACGTTATGAATACATACTGCTCCATCTCCTTGACTTCACCCCAATGCCGCTCGACAATGGCGGTTTCAAGATCTTTGCGAGAACTTCGTCGGAATCCACCCCAATGTCGCCCTTTTCCGCCATTATTTCATTCCCCGGGTCGAGAAAGGAGAGCCCTTGTCGGGCGGGGTCTCCTGGATCTCAAGGGTCGGCAAGAAGGAGGTGTATCTGGAGGGGGAGCTCCGCAGCAAATGGGACGAGTGGAGGGCTGAATGGTGTTGGATTGTCGACGCAGATCCGCAGCCCTTCACCACTCTGCGCCAGACCCGAGTACTACGCGGCGGCGACTGGAGCGCTCTGGGGGTGAACGACGCCACGCTGAAGATCGCCACCACTCGAATTCTGCAGCTCAAGCTTGCCGGGCTCATAGTCGGGCCGCTATGACTTTCTTCGTCGCCGACGCTTCTCCGCAGAGAGGGGAGGCCTGCCTGGCTGTTTGGCGGCCCGGCGGATATCATGAGGTTGCGTCCAGGCCTCAACTTCAACTTCACAGTTTTGGAGCTTGACGGGATGCTCAAGGAGCTGTTCAAGCACGATGCCAACCATCCGGAGTGGTTCAGGCTGCCGCAGGGGGTTATCCCACTATCCAACAGCTCCTAGCTTGATCGCATCCGTGCAATGATGCCGGAATGCGACTCGCATGGGATTATCCCAACTTGGAAGGAGCCCGCCGATGACGTAGTGCGGCAATTCTTCGACAGCTTGGTGGAGGTAGCAGTCCGTGCCGACGAAAGCAGGGTCTTACCCGCCACCACCACCGGCGACGAGATGCGGTACATCGCCACCAGGCCGAGGAGGCGGCGAAGGCCGCCGCGGGCGAAGTTTGGCTTCACGTTGAGGAGGCAGAGGGCGAGGCGGCAAGCCTTGCCGACCGAGAGGACCTTGGCGGGAGGTCGCCATGCGAGGAGGAGCCCGCCGAGGCAAGCGACTGCCGGGGCGCAAGTGGCCAACCATCTTCAAGTAGCTTGCTGCAGACGGGCCCTCGGTGCAGCCCCCACCAAACAAGGAGGCGCTTTCACAGGCCGAGACACAAGCAGGGCGGCAGATGGGCTAACAGCCAGCCATGGACACGCCCATCATGCAAGCACTGCTGCCGCAGGAGCATCTCATGCCGCGCTGCAACCGGGCTGGGTCTTCGAGCCGCCATGCTCGATCCCGCCAGCCTCCGCAAGCGCCCAAGGGAGCCTACTCCTCCGCCTCACCGCGCAGAAAGGGTACCGGACTTCGACCTCTCCGTGTTGAGCTCCGACGAGGAGGAAGAAGAGGAGGAGGAGTAAGACTTTCTCCTTGTTGTACTTGTATTTCTTCGATCTTTGTTGTTTTCTTGTCTCGTATCTGACCCGCTTCCCTCTGAACCTTGTTCCACTTCAGGACTCTGGCCGAGAGAGCGGCGAAGAGGGCCAAGGTCCCCGTGGTTGTCATCGAGGACGACCCTGCTGCGATGGCAGAGGACACGTCCGAGACTACCTTGACGGACCCGATACCCTATCCTCGAAGCAGCCCCCAGCACAGCCCCCAACGTAAGTGTTTTGTTCACTTCCTGTTGCGGGGCGCGCATGGGTGTTTCTTTTCTTTTGCTGACCTCTTGATTGTTAACTTGCTTGTGTAGGAGCGGAGCAGGCCCATCAGGAGCAACCAGAAGCCGCTCCAGAGGTGTTGTCCGCTCGACTACGCCGCCAAGGGGCGGTTCTCCGACAAGGGAGGGCTCTCCGGCAAGGGACGGAACCAGTGAGCCTCCGGTGGTGGAACCCATGGTCAGAGCCCAGCACAGGTAACCCTCCTTGTCGGGAATTTTCCCTTGGGTTCTTCTTCTGATCTTCTTTTTTATTTTTCTTTTTTTTGGATCTTTGCTTGACTTTTCCTTCCTCTTCCTGTCTTTAGATCCCCCTCTCACAGACCCGATGGGGACTGAGGCCACCGGCGAGGAAGACGCACGCAGCAACACCGAAGACGTCGCCGCTGATGAGGAAGAGGTCCGGCGCCGATTTAACCCGGCCGGGCGAAGAAGCCGCCAAGGCTGCTGGTGCAGGAGCCGGGCGAGGGTCCGTGATCGACCGATGACCCCGACGGCGCAGAGCGCATATGCTTACACCGATCACCGACCCTCCGCCATGATGCAGCGCCGGGCTCCGAGGAGCCCCAGCCCGGTGCCTACTTGAAGGCCGGCGAGGGTGTCTTCATCAGGCTTCCCTGGGCGTCGAGCTCTAGGGCGCCGGTCGAAGGAGAGGAGTTTGACGGGGAAGTACTTGCCTCTAATGGGCTGGCAGTGGTTGACGCGCCAAGCAGCAACAGCGGTGAGTTCGAGGAGGAGCAGTTGTTCGAAGTTGGTGTCACTCTACCGCTACCAAGCTTAAACCGAGTTCCTGGAAGCGCTTTGTCGCAGCAGCAGGAGGTGACATAGAAAAGCATGCGGAGGAGCTCCAGAGTCAAGAACCAAGAGGCCCTCCGTCCATTGCGAGGAGAGGGCGAGCCTGCCGAGCGCCGAAAGGCCTTCATCCTTGAGAAGGCGAAGCCGAGAGCAACAGAGGCTTGTCACGAGGAGGTGTCCACCCGAAGGTGAATCGACGCAGCGGAAAGTCAATCTGACAGCTACGAGGAGGAGCTCACAGACGCGAGCAATCACTTGGCGGGCGCCAAGGAGGCGGGGACGCTGCCGCTGCTGCCGAGGCTGCCAAGAAGGAGTTAGAGGTGAAGGTGACGCAGCTGGAGGCAGATATGAAAGGGAAGAATGAAGAGCTTGCCGCACTCCAGCACGAACGCGAGAAGGATGCCCTTGCTCATGGCGATCCGCAAGTTCAACTCACCGACAAGCTCAGTGGAACTAAACGCCAAGGACTCTGCGCCGATCCGAGTCAAGCCGCCACACTGACGGAGACGCTGGATGGTGCCAAGAGGTGGGAAGATGACTTGAAGAAAGAGATCAAGGGCAACGAGGAGCTGCTGACGAGGGCCGCTGAGACTCAAAACACCTTCAGGGCTACGGTGGAGCTCTGGACGGAGGGCCTCGTCAACATCGCCGCAACCATCAACGAGGAGTTGGCGCAACTGGACTTGGCGGGCTTCGGGTACTCCACTGACGAGAATCTCCAGCTCAGCGCCAAGCTTACTCTGTTCTTCAAGGGTGTGGCGACGGCTCTCCAGCAGCTCCTTGAGAGGATCCCAAAGAAGTTGGCTAACGAGTCACACGCAATCTGCGCCAAGGTCTTGGAGAAGGTGTTGGTGAAGATACTCTTCCACAACCCGGGCCTCGACCTCACCCGCGTCCTCAAGAAGTTGCCGGCGGGCGCTGATCTTGAAGAGCTCAAAGCCATTGTCGCACCCATTGTGGACAAGGTGAATGAAGTCAGGAGGATCGATGGCGAGCGCGTGGATTAGGCCACCCTTCTTCTCCCTTCTTGTCGCTGCTATTTAAGTTATGAGAATAATTTAGTTAGTGCTGCAACAAGTCACTTTTGTAATATAACTTTATCCTGGGTAGTATTTGCTATGTTATTTCCTTTACTTGATTCCCTCCCTTGTACGTTTTTGCCCTACGCTTTTAGGGAACTTGCCGGCGCAAGCACCCTTGCCGCGAGCATTGAGTGCGGAACATCAGCAGCCTGCTGGCGGTGTTGCCTCCGGCAAGAAACCTTGTCGGAACTAGTCGCAACACACTCACATTGTTGAGCGGACTCGAAACAAAGTACGGGCGCAACTAGCCACGAACCGGTTCCTCCGCGCACAGGTTTTCCATACAAGGCACGGTCGTTCAAGGAATATAACTCAAGAAATTTAAAATTGATTGTGCTCAAACTTTGGCAACTTAGCTTTTCTGTCGTCTGCGCCCCGGCAAGGTTACACTTCTTTGAATGACGCCTAGTCCACGTCATTATCTTCTCCTTCCCCCCCCCCTCCCCCGGTGAACTTGTGGGCGGAGGAATCTTCTCTTCAAGACAAAGAAAGAAGAGAAAATAAAGATATGGAGCCTTAAGGCTCGTTATTGTTTACCGGGGGCTAGTGCTGCACAAGATGTCAGTTTATACATGCGAAAAAGAAAAAGGCATGAAATTTGACAACTTTTGCATATCATATGATCTTTATTTATGCACGGATCTCGTGTCTGCTTTGTACAAAGGGTTACATGCAACAGCTGCAAGGCTTGTACAAAAGGTGGTTGCTGACAGCAGGTTCTCAAGAACCGCTACTTTATGGATAAAACTTACGAAGATGCTCTATGTTCCAGGAGTTGCTCACCGAAAGCCATCTTCGTCTCTGGGCGCATAGCCGCCAGCCTAGTGACTCGCTTATCCGATAAGGGCCTTCCCACTTCAAGGCCAACTTGTTGGAATTCTTGGCGGATTGAACGCGCCAAGAACAAGGTCGCCTTCCTCGCTTCGCATTAACTTTGCGGCTATGGTAGCGACGCAAAGCTTGTCGGTACCGAGCAGCTCGTGACAAAGAGCTCGAAGACGATCCTCCTCGAGGAGCAGCGCATCATCTTGCCGCAGCTGCTCTTGCTCAAGCTCATCATAAGCGAGCACTCGAGGTGATCCAGATACGAAGTTCCGTGGGGAGAACTGCCTCGCTTCCATAGACGAGAGCAAAAGGTGTCCGCCAAGGGCTCGACGGCGCCGCCCCGATCGACCAAAGAACCACCGCAGCCTCGATCCAGCTTTCTTCCGCGACTTGTGCAGCCCGTCGAAAGTTCTGTCTTGAGTCCGCAAGCACTTCAACGCTCGCCTTCTCCGCTGACCGCTGCTTTCGGTGAGCAACAGAAGCGGCAGATCTTGGCGCCAAGATCTTGGACGATCGCATGAAGGTGCGGCTCGTGAATTGTGTGCCATTGTCGGTGATGATCCTGCCAGGACTCAAACGGCAAACAATTGACTCAAGAACTTGATCACGACCGTGTTGTCACCTTCCTCATCGCTTCCACCTCCGCCACTTTGTGAACTTGTCGATTGCCACGCATAAGTACTCAAAGCCCCGACAGCTGGGAAAGGGGCCGAGGATATCGAGCCCCGTAACGAAAATGGCCGTGATAAAGGGATTGTTTGGAGAGCTTGAGCTGGTTGATGTATCCGCTTAGAGTGGAACTCGACACGCTTCACACTTGGTTACTTGTGCAGCTTGCATCCTCGAGGGCTGTCGGCCAAAGAAACCTTGCCGAAGGCTTTGCTGGCAAGTGTTTGCGCCAATGTGGTGGCCACATATGCCTCCATGTATCTCGCCAACAGCCTCGCCCTTCTTCCCGGAAATACACTTCAATTTCAATTGCTGAATCTTTCTTCAGACAAAGATGTCATCGACAAACCGGTACATACTTGATTGCCTGGCTACTTCTCCGCTTCTTCTTGCTCTTCGGAAGTTCTCCGCTTGAAGGAAATGGACGATCTGTTGTGCCCATGCCGGAGCTTGTGGCTCAACGACAAGGACTAAAGGCGCAAATGCTGCCAAGGAACATCCGCTTCCACGGCAAGAATCTGAGATTCAGCCGAGAGTGACGCCCCGCTGCGTGTCGGGACACCACTTGTCGGGAGCGCTTGTTTCAACGAACAAACCCTAGGGCTTGTCGGAGCAGATCGCCCTCAAGACTCTTTGTGTTGATCTTGGGGACCTTCTTTGCGGCGGCTTCGGGAGCTCGCCGTAAAGTAGTCGCCAAGAATCAACTTCCTTTCTTTCTCCGTCAGGCTTGATGGTGTCACAGATGGTTGAGTCAGCTTGAGCACAAAAATCCCTGGTTCCACAGTGCAACTTGAGTGCGGGCGACTTTGACAAGCCATCCGCAATGTCGCTCGAGCTCTCGAACATGTTCCATCTACAGGCCGTCAAAATGCTCTTCCAGCTTCCTCACTTCATCAATGTAGGCTTCCATCAACGGACTCTGATAATCTTTGTTCACTTGACGGACGACAAGCTGCGAGTCACCCCTGACAATGAGCTTCTTAATCCCAAGGTCTGCAGCGATCCTGAGTCCGGCAAGCAAGCCTTCATACTCTGCAGTATTATTTGTTGCTTGCTCCTTGGGAAAGTGCATCTGGACCACGTACTTGAGGTGTTCTCCGGTGGGTGCAACGAGTAACACACCCGCACCGGCGCCTTGCTGCGAGAAGGCACCATCAAAGTACATGATCCATTCTTTGCTTGCCTCCTTGACGGGATGCTCGCCTCGAGTTTCTTCATCGTGTGTTCGCCCATTCTGCTATGAATTCTGCCAATGCTCGGCTCGATAGTTGAGGTACTCTCAAACTTGAGGCCAAAGCTTGACAATTCCAAAGGCCCACTCGACAATCCTCCCCTGCTTCCGGATTCTCGCAATATCCTCTTCCACGGAAAGCGAGTGACAACCGTGATATCATGTGCTTGAAAGTAATGGCGCAGCTTCCTCGAGGCCATGAGAAGGCCGAAAAGCAGCTTCGCACCCCTGTAGTACCTTGATCTAGCCCCTCAGAAGGGAACCGACAAAATAAACTGGGCGCCGCACCATCTTCTTTTGTTTCTCTTCCGCGTCGCACGATCCATCCTTATCGGGACCAGAGCTTGTCGGGAAGCCTCGCTTGTCGCTGACTCGCTTGCCATGGCCGCTGGCTCATCATCCGCCTCCTCTCCGCTATTAATGCAGCACTAACCACTTGATTGGTTGCCGCTAGATACAAAGAGCAACTTCTCTTGTGGCTTAGGTGCGACAGTGTATTGGAGTGGAGGAGGTATCTCTTCAAGTCTCTGCAAAGGCAGCCTCCACTTCTAGAGTCCATTTCATTGACCCGCTTTTTCCAAATTTTGAAAATGGCGGTATGCCAAAGCAGACTTAGAGATGAACCTATCGAGAGCAAGAACGCAGCCAGAAGCCTTCAGACGCCCTGACTCGCTTCGTGCTTCGATCCGCTCAATGGCCTTGATCTTGTCGGATTGGCTTCAATCCTCTCGATACAAAGAACCCGAGAAGCTTGCCGGAAGGAACTCCAAACACGCACTTCTCGTGGTTCAACTTGAGATTGATCTTGCGCAGATTTGTGAAGGTTTCGCCCAAATCTTGGATCAACGTTTCTTCCTGTTTTGACCACTATGTCATCCATGTAAGCTTCTACATTCCTGCAACTGCGGGCTCAAAAGCATGACCGACTACTTTGCAAATGTTGAACCAGCATTCTTTAGTCCGAAGGCATCCGCACAAAGCAAGACGTGCCACATGGAGTAATGAATGCGGTTTTCTTCATCCTCTTCGCCATGAAGATCTGATGATATCCTCGAGTATGCATCAAGAAATGAAAGCAGATCACATCCCGCCGTGGAGTCGATAACTGGTCAATGCGCGGCAAGGAAATGGATCTTTGGGACAAGCTTTATTAACATCGCTGAAGTCAATACAAAGCTTCCACTTCCGCTCGCTTTGGCGCATCGACTCATCGGATTGGCTAACCACGTGGATGGAGTACCCTGACGAGGCCCGCCGCTTCCAACTTCTTGATCTCTTCGCAATGAACTCTTGGCTGCTCCACCGCCGCTTCCTCGACTCTCGCTGACGGGCCGCGGAGGATAGACGGCAAGGTGGTGCTCAATTACTTTCGGGAACACCGGGATGTCGATGGTTGCCATGCAAACACATCGACATTCGCCTGCAGAAAGCAACGAGCCGCTTCCTATTTAGGGTCAAGCGTGGCAATCGATGGTGAAGGTACCACCAGGCCGCCCTCCTTGGCGGCCACTTTCTTGGTCTCCGTGAAGCTGTTCGCTTTCTTGCACTTGCCGGTGGAGCTCGATGGTGCGCTCCTCGACGGTAGCGCAGACCAAGAGGTGCGCTTTGCCGGAGGGGCATCGAGCTACTCTTGCCGGACTTGGTCCTCTTCTTCCCGGGAGCTTCAGCCGCAAGTGCTTTACGCTCGGCTGCCGCCGCTTCCCCAGAGATCTTGTTTGGCATATAAGTGCATCTTTCTTGTCGCCGGGACGAGATGACACTTATCGGACCGGCATCTTCAAGACGCAGTAGGCGAGTGAGAGGCTGCCATGAACTTGGCGAAGCGCCGACGGCCGAGTATCCCATTGTATGGCAACGGGAAATCAGCGACGCCTAAAGGTGACTTTCTCGTCTCGAAGTTCAGCTCACGCCAAATGTCACCGGCAAGCAGGATCTTCCCTTGGCTTGCTCCTTCTCGGATTGATTCCTTGAAAGTACCAGTCTCTTCGAGCACGCTGCCGGGGATCCGAGCTTGAGCACCGCGGAAGAGATCAGATTCAAGCCGGCCCCGCCGTCAACCAGCATCTTTGTTACCTTGAGGTTGCGGATGGTTGGTGAAACCAACATCGGTAAGCACCCGACCGCAGTTATGCGATCAGGGTGATCCTCAACATCAAAGATGATGGGCGTGCTGGACCACTTCAGGGGCTTGCGCGATTCAACTGACGGTTCTGCTGCATTTACTTCCCGCACCCACTGTTTAAGTTGGCGGTGCGAGGTATGCAGAGAAGCACCGCCGTCAACGCACAAAACCTCCGTCGCTTTGTGAAACTCCTGCTCGTCGGTCTCATCTTCATCCATCTCATCATCTTCGTCTTCGTCTTCATCCTTGTCGCGGCCGCGGGGAGGCCTATCTCCTTGCCGCTGCTTGGCCTTGCCGTGGCACCTCCCCGGCGGGACGCTTGCTTGCCGGATCCCCCACCACCTTCCCCGGCCTTCTCCTTGTCGCGCGCAGATTCAGCTTTCAGAGCTCAACAAGCTGCTCAACCTTCTGCAGCCCGGAGGTCATGGCCCTTGGTGCGTGGATCTTGCAAGATCGCTGTCGGAGCCAGCCCTGCTTGTCGGCGCCACCACAGCCTCGCCGGAATCACCAGCTTTGGCCTTTCTCGGCGCTGCCTCCGCTGCCGGACTGCTCGACAACCAGCACATCCTTAGCCTTCCTCTTTCTCATATTCCGCCCGTTCTTCTTTGCCGGAGGGCGCCTCACCGCAGATCCTTCGCTTCCTGCGTTTTCTCCGGAGTTTCTCCTCTTCGCCACGCGCACACTTGTCGCCGAGCATATAGCTCGCGACATCTCTCGATTTTGCACATCGCCATCTCTCTCATCTCGCGTTACGCATATTCGATGGAACGGCCGATAACCGCGTGGGTGGACGCCTCGGATGTTGCGCTGCACCGGCTGAATCTTTGTATGTACTTTCGCAGGGCTCTCCTTCTTTCTTCGGGAGAGCAGATGAAGGTCGCCTCCGCCATGGGGTTTGTGGTCTCGTGAAAGCGCCGACAAACCGATGGCACAGTCCGCCCACGAAGAGATGGAGTTATCCGCAAGTGCATGAGCCAAGATCCGACGCTGGCTTGAGCACCGCCGGAAGTAGTTGGCGAGATCTTCGCCGCGCTTCGGAAGCCTCGCACCGCTATGGTGTAGATGCCGAGGAACTCGACGGATGTATCCTGCCATCGCATTTCTCGCACGCTCGCTTGAAGTTCTGGTATCAACATGGGCTCGCCGCAGCTCACGAGTGAACGCAGGCAGCTTCATCACAGACGGCAAGTCGCATGGTTCCTTCGGCGATGCATATCAACAAAGGCCCAACACGATGATCCGACCGACGCCACGCTTTCTTCGACGCCGACGCGGTGCGAAGCGCCTTTCTTGTCATCGCTTCTGAAGAACTTGACGCTGATCGCGGGCGAAGCTCGCGGGTCCGGACGACGCAGCGGAGTCGGTGTCGCAGGTTAGCCCGGCGAAGTCGGTGATCTTGGCCTTTGGGGCGGGGTGCATGCGGTGGCACCCCCACCAGTCTTTGTCGCCACGGCTTGCGCCGGGCATCTTGCCGCTTCGACGCGTTTGGTTGTCGCGGGCTTGTCGCCGCTGGCGGCCGGCGAGGCTCGATGGTGATCCTCCGCCGCCGATCTTGTCCGCGCCGAGGGTAGTCTAGTAGCAGCTGGGCTCGAGCCAACGCTTTTCCGGGTTTTCGCGGGGGGCGAACGACGCGAGAAGCGGATATGCTCAAACTTAACGGTGTTAGAAGGAGCAACATCTCGCCCAGCGACTCGCAGCCGCCGCGCCAACGTGTTGACCATGTTGGCCTTGAGCGCCCCGCGATCCGCCGCTTGGCCTTTGTTCCAACGCAAGCACAGTGCCGTGAGCACCATGGCATTAGCTGATCCCGCCGCCTCCCGAGAGGGGCGCGTGCATGCACAGATGCCGGGTTTGCGGGCCTTGTCCTTGATCCGTGACGATGTGAGTCCCCTGTCGGCGCCTCGCTTCTCCGCTGGCGTTTACCCCACCGCCTGCTTGCTTCGGGCGGGCGGGGATCGACGTGACGGAGCGCCACCAAGCCTTCCTCTTTGGTGGCATGTCGATGAAGATGTTGATGTATCGCGCGAAGACCGGATCAGGTTCAAGATAACTCGACGCTTCTACCGGGCGCGCCAAAGATGTCGTGGGAACGAGCACCTATGGGGCAGGGCCCTTTCGTCCGGCAAGGGAGCGGAGGGCGACAAGAGCAGATCGAGGTGAGGCACGCGAGGATTTTACCCAGCTTCGAGCTCCCCTGAGAGATAAAACCCTCTACCGCTGCTTTGTGTTTCTATTCTCGTTTGTTCGAAAGCGGGTGTGTTGTAGTTTCGAGTGAGTTTAACCCCCACGCGCGCATGGGCCTCTTTTTATAGGCTAAAGGGGTCACCGGCTGTGGCAACGCAGAGGGGTAAAAGTAAAAAGAGGGGTTGGTACAACCGCCATATACAAAGGCTCCCCTACCTAACTCTCACGGCAGGGGACAAGGGCATTTAATGCCCGTCCGTCACCCAAATAGTGCAGAAACGATCGTTAGGGCGCCACCGATCGCCACGATGGCCTTCGCCATCTCCACTTGCCACCGCACCGCTATTGCACAAATACCCGCCACGCACGCGCTCGAATGATCTCATGGCATGGCGACATCGCCGTCGGATGCGCTGGAGCTGCAGAGTGATGGCTTCGCCACGCAAGCGCTTTGTCATGGTTGTTGTCTTGTCGCACGAGCAAGCTTGTCGCCGCCGGTCTTGCTGGACGCCATAAAGGCCGTGACAAGTCTCTTGAAATGCCTTGGTTGGCCCTCCCGGCAAGCTCCTCTTGTCGGGGTCTTGTCCTTCCCGGCAAGCTCCTCTTGCCGGGGCTTTGTCTTCACCATTAAACACTTTGTTCTTGAATGGCATCAATAGGAATGGCGGAGGATCTTGGCGGACGCCTCAAGAAGCCTTGCCGCTGACGCCGCGATCGCCTGCACAAGTTCGGGATACTTAGGTCCCCCTACTTTAGTACACCGACAAGAGGACTCGGGCAGGTTGAGCAACCAGGCGTGCGGTGCGCGTACGAGGGCCATGGCGAGCATGTTGGCCTTCACCTTGTCGTCTCCGCTGGCCGCCCAAACTGCTTCTTTGTACGCATAGAGGAAGACGGCCGGATCCGCCGCGCCGTCGTAGCGTGGCGGCATCTCCGGTCTAAACTTGGGGGGCGACTCCACCCGCCGCATGGAGAGGGTGAAACAGCGCAGCCTCGGCGCTTCTTCGGAGGCGCGCGTTGGCCAAGTTGACAGAGGAGCGCCCGCCATCTGAGCCGACGGTGCGGTCTGGCGGACGGGGCAGAAGATCTCCGATGCACCCCTACCTGGCACGCCAAATGTCGGATTATGGGTGCCGCAAACCCTTGAGAGGTTCAAACTCTGGGGTGCGTGCGGAGATCTCAACCTACCCAGCCTACCTACTCGCGATCCTCCTAAGCCTAGCATGTCGAGCTCAAAGAGTCAAAGAGACACAGCAGTTTATCCTGGTTTAGGACACCTTGCGGTGTAATACCCTACTCCAGCGTTTTGTTGGATTGCCTCGAGGGGCTGAGGATGAACTAGTACAATGGATGAACTGGCCTCAGGAGGTGAGGTGTTCTTGAGCTCAAGAGAGCTGGTGAGGTGGTCCGATGAGAATGGATCCGATCGGACCAGAAGCCCCTCTATGGTGGTGGCTAAGTCCTATTTATAGTGGCCTTGGTCCTCTTCCCAAATGTTGGTGGGAAGGGATACCACAACGGCCGGATTTGGAAGGGGACAAGTAGTATAGCTAACCCTGACAAAAGTAGTCTTCGCCTGTGAAAAGCCCCTGGTCGTGACGCTGCGGTGGGCTCGATGATGACCTCCGTCCTACCGTCCTGGCGGTCTTGGTGTTGTTTCACCAGAATGAAAACCTTTGGCTGATTCCTCGGGACTCCGCGCCTGTGGCTTGCCTCCCTTGCACCGAAGAGGAAATTGGCACTTCAAGGCCCTCACGGGCGCTTTGTTCGCCTTTGGTCATCACGGCTCACGCCACCGAGCCTCATGAGGTACATCTTGCATAGGACTCTCGCCTCAGAGCCAACCTAAAGAGGCCGATCCCTGGGGTCTTATGTCCGTCTCCATGCGAGGCTTGGCCCCTCGCAAAGGTCTTGAGCTGTTGATGTTGAAGCTGGGCCATACCAGGCCGTCGATGGAGCCACATGGTGGGCCGCAGGCAGGCAAGTCTAGATAGCCCCATATCTAGAATGCTGACAATAACCAATAGCGAAACCTGGATGCCCATATTGGCTCCTACATATTCTACGAAGATCTTTATCGGCCGAACCGTTATGACAACATACATTATTCCCTTTGTCATCGGTATGTTACTTGCCTAAGATTTGATCGTCGGTATCTTCATACCTAGTTCAATCGTTACCGGCAAGTCTCTTTACTCGTTCCCTAATACATCATCCCATAACTAACTCATTAGTCACATTGCTTGCAAGGCTTATTATGATGTGCATTACCGAGAGGGCCCAGAGATACCTCTCCAATACTCGGAGTGACAAATCCTAATCTTGATCTATGCCAACCCAACAAACACCTTCAGAGACACCTGTAGAGCATCTTTATAATCACCCATTTACGTTGTGACGTTTTATAGCACACAAGGTGTTCCTTCGATATTCGGGAGTTGCATAATCTCATAGTCTGAAGAACATGTATAAGTCATGAACAAAGCAGTAGCAATGAAACTATAACGCATAATGCTAAGCTAACGGATGGGTCATGTCCATCACATCATTCTCCTAATGATGTGATCCCGTTCATCAAATGACAACTCATGTCCATGGCTAGGAAACATAACCATCTTTGATCAACGAGCTAGTCTAGTCGAGGCATACTAGGGACACTATGTTTTGTCTATGTATTCACACATGTATCAAGTTTCCGGTTAATACAATTCTAGCATGAATAATAAACATTTATCATGATATAAGGAAATATAAAATAACAACTTTATTATTGCCACTAGGGCATATTTCCTTCAGTCTCCCACTTGCACTAGAGTCAATAATCTAGTTCACATCGCCATGTGATTTAACACCAATAGTTCATATTTGTATGTGATTAACCCATAGTTCACATTGCCATGTGACCAACACCCAAGGGTTTACTAGAGTCAATAATCTAGTTCACATCGCTATGTGATTAACACCCAAAGAGTACTAAGGTGTGATCATGTTTTGCTCGTGAGAGAAGTTTAGTCAACAGTCTGTCATATTCAGATCCGTATGTTTTTTGCAAATATTCTATGTCTACAATGCTCTGCATGGAGCTACTCTAGCTAATTGCTCCCACTTTCAATATGTATCCAGATTCAGACTTAGAGTCATCTGGATCGGTGTAAAATCTTGCATCGACGTAACTCTTTACGACGAACTCTATCACCTCCATAACCGAGAAATACTTCCTTAGTCCTCTTAGGTAACTAAGGATAACTTTGACCTCTATACAGTGATTCACTCCTGGATCACTATCGTACCCCCTTGCCAAACTCATGGCAAGGCACACAACTAGTCTGGTAAAAATCATGGCATACTTTAAAGAACCTATGACTTTGTCGTGGTTGGGCTTTGAGTCTTACTCAACTTTACACTTTGTAATATAGACAAGAACTCCTTTGATTGATCCATTTTTTAACTCTTCCAAAAAATTGTTAAGGTATATACTCATTGAAACAACTTATCAAGAGTCTTGATCTATCTATATAGGTCTTGATGCCCAATATGTAAGCAACTTCACCGAGGTCTTTCTTTGAAAATCTCCTTCCAAACTCTCCTTTATGCTTTTCAGAAAATTATACATCATTTACGATCAACAATATGTCATTCACATATACTCCCTCCGTTCCGAATTACTTGTCTTAGATTTGTCTAGATACGGATGTATCTAGCACTAAAATGAGTCTAGATACATCCGTATCTAGACAAATCCAAGACAAGTAATTTAGAACGGAGGGAGTACTTATCAGAAAGGTTGTAGTGCTCCCACTCACTTTCTTGTAAATACAGGCTTCACCGCAAGTGTATATAAAACTATATGCTTTGATCAACTCATCAAAGCATATATTCCAACTCCGAGATGCTTCACTACAAAAAAAGACACATCCGTGACATTTGGGGCCGAACAATTTTTTTCTGTCATACATATGACACGTCTATGACGATAATTGTGACAAAACCCAGTATCATCGTAGATGTGGTGGGCTCCTACTTCTATGACAAAAAATCATGACAGAAAATGGGCTTTTCGTCCAGTATGGGCCAGAGATGCAGCTTGCATGACATTCTTTGGGCCGCCCATTTTGGGCCGCCCATGACGGAAAAACCATGGTAGAAGCGAGGGGAGGAAAATTTCGGGAGTTGCCGGTTACGTGGGAGAGCGGCGCTGCTTTCATATGTGTACGCTGCAGTGTGCGAGGCATTAGCTCTAATCAAGCCGAAGCGAGGCGTTGGGCTCTAATCGAACTCCGAGCGATTGCACCGCAGTTATGCTTTATCAACCTAAGCGATCGATCGATGGTCTTAATCAACCCGATGGAGCGATTCTTCGCCATCGCTGCTAATCAAGCCGATCGGTGCTGCCTTTTGGATGAACAAAGAGCGCTATGGGGGCTTGATGAATAAAGGTGTGTGGCGCTTTCCGGATGAACAGAACCCGGTGTGTGGAGGGCTGGATGAACAGAGACGGTGGAGGGGTGGCCGTGGAGGGGTGGTTGAACAGACCCCATGGTGTGGAGGGTTGGATGAACAGTAGACGGTGGAGGTGTGCCCGTGGAGGGGTGGTTGAACAGTAGCCGGTGGAGAAGCGTAAGGTGGAGGGAGCCCGTGGAGGCCGGAGGAGGTCGACGGTAGCCCGTGGAGGCCGGAGGAGGTCGACGGTGGAGATGAACAGATCCCATGGAGTCCTGCTTTGGCACACACCACACCCTCCTCCTCCCCTGCTTCACCGTAGCACTCCAACACAAGTCCGCTTTCTCTGCTTGCGGCACGCCACACCCTCCCGATCAACAGACCCCTGCTTTCGACCAGAAGGCCCAACACAAGTCCGCTTTCGTCTGCTTTACGGCACGCCACACCCTCCCGATCAACAGACCCTGCCGACCGTAGGAGGTCCGCTTCTCCGCTTTGTGGTACGCCAGCCCCTCCCCGATCATCAGACCTCTGCTTTAACGCGGGCCGGCCGAACACAAGGCCGCTTTCCGCCGCTTTGTGGTATGCCAGTGCCTCGCTTCCATCGCTCGCTCCGGCCCAAGCCCTCCGATGAACACGACCACGATTCCATTCCGACCCAGCCGGGTTGGCTCTCCTATGAACATGACGACGATGCTGTTTCTCCGCTCCGACCCAGCCATGTACGTATGCGCGAGTAGGCGCTGAGACCCTACCCGTATGTATGTACGCGGGTCGATTTTCTTTCTGCACCTCGCCGCTGGCACGACGCGTACATGCTACGTAGCGCTTACTACGACACGCGCGCCGCTTACATCTATGACACGCGCGCCGCCACATCGACACTAGTATGTACGCACATCGTCACACTGCACGACAACGCCACGCACGGTTCGACCAGGTGGGTCCCGACAATGTGCACTTCCTTGCGTATAAGATGTAGCTGGTGGGTCCCAAAGAATGTGGGGGCGACCGCTTTGTTTTTTTGCCCTGACGCACTTCCTTATGTAAGGTGTAGCCGGTGGATCCAGCAAATGTGGGGAAACATTTTTTCAAATATGGTGGCCCGTCCGTGGGTCCCCGCTGTTAGGTGGAGGAATAATTATTTTGCGCTTAATAAGTTCCTTGCTACCACCAGGACCCAAATTGTCACCTCTCCACGACACACCCACGTCCGATGGAAGCCGTTTCTTGACAACGCCGACCACGCCACCGAGAGCACTGTATGTGGACGACGCAAGGCCTAGGAAGGGACGACGCGGAGCCGGGAAGACGCCAGTAGTGGATGCCGACGCAGAGGAGTACGAGGGTTCACCGTCCGGCGGTGTGAGGCCGCTGCCACCGTGAGCTTAACAGGTGTGGGTGAGTAGAGGGATGGCCTGGCCAAGGTGGGAGTAGTAGGGCGGAGGCTCCGGCCAAGATCGCAGCCGGGCCACGGAGCTAGGAGCACGAGGCACGACCGTGCGGGTTTGGGCGGCCGAGCAAGAAGACCAGAGGTTGAAGAAGCACTACGCCCTGGATGGATATCGACGGCCACCGAGCTAGAATCGCAGCATATCGATTAAGTTGACAAAGCCTCCGTCCCCATTAACTTAGTAGGCCCACAAGTCAGCCCGCCACTATACCGGGTCCCAAATAATGTGGGGAGTATTCATTTTTGTGCGCATAAGGAGGCACTTCTCGTGCGTAAGATATAGTGGTGGGTCCGAGCCGTACACGCGGTAACATTTTTTTCGTGGAATACCGAGGTTCTTTCGTGGGTCCCCTCGATGTCGTGGACCAATCATTATTTTATGCAGTAATAAGGAGGCATTTTGTAAAGCGCCGTGGACCGCTTGCTGGCCTCTCCACGTGCAAATCCACTTCGATGCATGTCGGTCGCTGATCACGCTGACCAAAGCCGCGCCAAGAGCACTGTGGTGGTGGACGCACGAAGCTCCAGGAAGGAACAACACAGCAGGGGGGAAGACCAAGAGTTGTTTCCCATGCGAGGGGAGTATGACCGAACGAGGGTTTATCGTTCGCTCCGTCACGCCGGAGAATAACAAAGAGTGGGTGAATAGAGGGATGGCTAGGCCAACATTGAGTACGCTGGCGCGTGAGGTTTTGCACGGCAAGAGCACAGCCGGCTGCAGGAAGGAGGAGCAGTGCAGCCCTGCTGCACTTGTTTGAGCGGGCCGGAGCAGAAGAGCAGAGATTGAAGAAGACGACGTCCGTTGGATGGCCATCCAACAATACTACTTAAAGGCCAACCTTTTATAGGAAAGCCTCAAATCATGAAAACAAAGATACAACCCATCCCGCCATTATTTCTAATAATTTACAGCCCATTTTCTAATTCTTAAGGTTTTTTTTGAGCCCATATTCTTTTGTTAGCATTACAGCCCATATTGTGGCTACTATCAAAAAATTGTAATAAATTTTGCATATTTCATAAGGTCCTAACTGTTTTTAATCCCAAATTTTGACTCACATTCAAACTGATTTTAAACTAAATGTATATCAATATAAAATCCAACAAATTCTCCACGACATAAAAATTAATGTAATTTAAAATCTCAAATGAAAAAAAAGATATTTGAAACTAATTGTCGCTTTGATGTGATTTAAAAATGTACAACCCATTTTCATTATCGATGTGGGCTATTTTTTCTACCAAATAATGAAAGCTCTCCTCGCCTTTGAAAGATTTGTACCAACAAGCCCGACAAAGCGATTTACTTAGCAAATCACAAAAAACTGGTCTCGGGGTCAGGACTCAGCCTGCCACCTCTCTCAGACAAGATTTCTTCCGATGGAAGTCGCCTTGACCATGTTGACCACGCCACTGGATAGCACCACGGCGGTGGACGACACGGGCGAGGCCTAGGAAGGGACAATGGAGTCGGGAAGACGCCAAAGGAAGCCCCAATGAGAGGAGTAACGAGGTTCACGGGTTTGGCTGCGTGTGAGGTTGCCACTTCACCAGGCTCCGGCCACGTGGAATAGTAGGGCGGTGGAGTCCTCCCGGCAAAGACAAATGCCACGGAGGTGGAGCATGAGGCACAACCAATGGCTGGTTTGGGCGGCCGGAGCAAGAAGACCAGAGGTTGAAGAAGCACTACGGCCGTTGGATGGACATCGACGTCACCGAGCTAGAATCGTTTGATATTGACTGCTGACAGCCCTTCGTCCCCTGGCCAACTTAGTAGGCCCATTAAGTCATCCTCCCACTAAGGTGGGTCCCACTTAGTGGTGGGAGTATCTTTTTTTGTGCGTAATAAGGAGGCACTTCCGGTGGTCCGAAGCGACAGCGGGGACGCCGCTGAAATACGCTGTCCCGTCAGTGAGTCCTGCAGCCGTGGGCAAACATTTTTTCAAGAAATACGCGGGCCCGTCTCGGGTCCTCACATACCGGAGGAATCATTATTTCCCAGTAATAAGGAGGCACTTACTTATCGCGCTATGCACCCAGCCGAGACTTTCCACGACAAAGATACTTCGATGGAAGTCGCTCTCGACCACGCCACCTCGCCGCTGCCCGCTGCATGCATGCGCCCATGGGTATGGTGCGCCCCCACCGTCACTTTCATGCATGTACAAATATCTTCCGACGACTCAAGTTGTGTCACCACGCCGACCACACCATGCCGAGCACACCCGCATCGAACGACTCTGAGATGGGGAAGACGGGCAAAGGAGTCGAGATGGAGAGGAGGAAACTTCATCGTTCGCGAAAAGGCGCAAGACAACCGTGGTGTTACGCCCCACGAGAGAGAGGAGCAAGAATGAGGTTGAAGAAGGAGTACGTAAGTTGATTAACATCCAACGGTCTAGCTACTAGAATCATTTGTTGATTGTTGACAAAGCCGCATATCGCCCGCTTAGCGGTGCCCACAAGTCAAGCCACCAAACCGATGGGTCCCAAATTGGCCAATGGATGAATAATTTTTTCGAAACAAGGAGGCACTTCCGTAGGGCGAGACAAATGG